>PVKM010023712.1:0-20979 GCA_004027735.1 Carollia perspicillata | reverse complement strand
ATCATTAAAAGTAAATTCTTTTGTTCTGCCAAAGACAAGGTCAGGAAAATGAGATGGCAAACCATATTTTGGGAGAAAATATTTGTAGAAGAAATATCTGACAAAGGACTGTTCTCCAAAATATACAAATAACTCTTAAAACTGAACAATAGAAAAAAACTACCAAAAAATGGCTAAAAACCTTTACAGACACCTCCTCAAGCAAGATATAGTGATGGTAAATAAACATGTTATCAGGGAAATTCAAATTAAAACTAGTTTTCAGGAACACCTATAAAAGACACAGGGACAAAAGCAAAGGGAGGTAGGATCAAGGATGGGAAGTGGGGATGGCTGGTGGGGGAGTGGGGGCGGGGCGGAAATGGAGACAACTGTGCTTGGACAACAATAAAAAATGTGAAAGAAAAAGAAAAAACTGTAAGATACCGTGATGCCTCTGTTTGAATGGTAACAACCCAGAACACTGACATCGAAAGCTAGTGAGAATGTGGAGCACCAGGAACTCTCGTTTATAGCTGGTGGGAATGCAAAATGGTATAGTCACATTAGAAGACATTCAGTGTGTTCTTACAAAACAAAAAATACTCTTGCCATATGATAGAGCAATCATATTTCTGGGTATCTAACCAAAGGAACTGAAACTATGTTCACACAAAAACTTGCACATAAATATTTATAGCACCTTTACTCACAATTGCCAAAACTTGAAAGCAAGATATCTTTCAGTAGGTGAATGTATAAATAAAATATGATACATCCAGACAATGCTAAAAAGAGAATAACTACCAAGCCATGAAAATGACAGAAACCATAAATACCTGTTGCTAAATTAAAAGCTATTCTGAAAAGACTATACACTGTATCATTCCAACTATGTGACACTCTAGAAAAGACAAAATTATGGAGACAATAAAAGATCAGTAACTTCCAGAGTGGAAATGGTAGGGTGTTGGTATTTATAAATAGGCAGAGCAGAGAGGACTTTTAGGCAGTGAAAATATTCTGTATAATATAGTGATGGTCATATGTTGTTATACATTTGTCCAAACCTATAGAATGTAGAACACCAAGAGTGAGCCCTAAGGTAAATTCTCCACTTTGGGTGATAATGATGCATCAATGTAGGTTCATCAAATGTAACAAATGCACCACTCTGGTAGAGGGTATTGATAATGAGGGAGGCTTTGCATGTAGTATGAGGGCAAGAGGTATATAGGAAATCTCTGTACCTTCTTAATGTTGTTGTGAACTAAAAATGCTTTAAAATAGTCTTTACATATGTGAGGTATGCAGGACAAATGTTACCATCTTCATCTTATACACAAATAAATTGGAGGTCAGAGAGCTACATAACATTGTTACCTGTAATGACCTTACAGATAATTCATCAAGTGGGATAAAAGGACATTTTAGACAAAGGAAATACTGGGGTTGAGGGAGAGAGGTACATTTGGGGGATGATGAATTTTAGGGTTTTTAATCATGACACAGTTTGGTGAATTTAACCTTGGAAAATAGGAAACAAAGTTGTTTGAAAGAACTCATGTACCTCACCAAACAGTTTAGTGAGTAATAAAATATAATACATATAATAATAAATAATAAAATATAAAACGAGGGAGTGAATGAAGATAGCATACGTAGGGCAGAAACAATTCTGAACTTGCTGTATGGGAATGGAGCTCATTCAGAAATAGAGTAAATTGTTGAAATCACTAACTGGAGTGCTGCTTTCTACAGTTCTTTTCATTCAACAACTTCTCAAATAACCAAATGAAGTAAATGTCATATTTTCAACATTTTTGAGTAACTATCCTTTCCCATGTAGACAGAAAATGGTCTATGTAGACTACTCTCTCGAACAGATTCTTTTCATTGTTACACCTTTCTTATCTTATTATGTTTCCCATCTTGTTAACCACCATGGAGATATCTTTCCAAAATACAAATCTGATCATTTTACTCCAATGCTTAAATATCTTTATTGGTTTTGAAAGCCATGGTTTTCCCTGGCTTTCAAAATTAGATGGAAATGTTGCAGCATGGCTTGCAAAGTTGTTAATGGTTACGCTTTGCTTCATCACCAATTTATGACTTGGCTGCTTCCCATATGAGTGTGCAAAAAGTCAAATAACCTGCATTTCTCTCAAAATATCATGCTTTTCACACAGCTGATATTTGTTTTAGGATTAATTATCTCCTGTCAAAAAAATGTGTGCTTTCCCTTCCTTCCCTCATCTAAGCTGTACAACCAGTGAGGTCCACAACTCTGGAGTAATTTTAGCCCTGCTATCTCCTTCTACTAAAAAAAAAAAGTCATTGAATCACATCCTTTCTAATTCTTTGAAATCCTTTGAACTAGTTGTTTCTTTTTCACTCTCACAAATACATGTTTATTTCAGTTATAATGGTCTCTAACTTGCCTCAGGGGACCAAACATTCCAGACAAATCTGACCATGGTAGTAGTCCTCTGCAGTATGTTCAGCAGCGGTTCCTCATGAGGACTTGAAGCTTCTTGCATGACCTAAAGGTGTTTACTCCAAGCCTGACTGACTGCTTTCCTTTGTTATATCCTGCACTTCTCAAGGAAGTGGTAATATAGCCTCTCCAAACATGTCAAACTTGTTCCTCTTGCTTGAAATGCTTTCTCATTTTGGCTTCTATTCACTCCTCACATTTTTTTCTATTTTAATGTTCTTTCTTTCTTTCCTTCTCTCTCTCTATATATATATCTCTATCTCTATCATCTCTTTCTCTATCATCTCTTTCTTTCTTTCTTTCTTCTTTCCTTTTTTTCTTGTTTATTTGAGCCAAACTGATGATGACTGCTGGGAAGCAACATCTCAATGGATTGAGAAATACACTGCAGAATGGCAGTTTAGCACCTTATTCTATAGAAACAGTGAAAGAGCAATACTGTATGATCTCATCTATAAGTGGAACCTAATGAACAAAACAAATAAGCAAGAAAAATGCAACCAGAGACATTGAAATAAAGAACAATCTGACTGTAACCAGAGGGGAAGAGGGAGAGGGATAATAGGGGAAGGGCCATCAAGGAACATGTATGAAGGACACATGGACAAAGCCAAAGGGGGTGATTTTGAGGATGGGGGTGCAGATAAGCGAAGCAGGGGGTGTAGTGGGGTGAAAATGGAGACAACTATACTTGAACAACAACAAGGAAAGAAAAAACTAATTACTTAATTGATTTTAAAAAAAGAATTAAAGGAAGAGCCATAAGGGGTTTACGTGAAGTCTATTGGTGATAGGTTAAAGAAGGCAGGAGAAATCAAAGCAGGGAAACCTCTGGAATTGGATAAAAGATAAATTTCTTTTACAAAGGTGAGTAAAGGATAGTTAGCAATCAACAATTACCATGACAATAACAATGAGGAAATTTGTGGTCTCACCACATGCCCAAAGGGTTTGGGAAAATGGGAACTTACCTTGACATTCCAAAGGTATGTTATAATAGATGCAAAAATACAATAGACACACTTAGTTAAGGTAAAGATTGACCTTTGTTAGGGAAAAATACTGGCGGAGAACAGACTACCCATCATGTACCACTTATAGTTAATAAATTTTCATCTTAGACCATCCTTTGTGGTTACTTTAGGTCTGAATTTGTAAGGCTGCCTTTCAGGCTTCCCTTGAGCTTGTCAGGTTAATATGTGGCCCCTTTTCTTCCACTTGCCCTCTTTTTGGTCATCAATGAATCCAAAGGATTCACTGACGACCAACCATTTAGTTGGATAACAAGGTTCCACAGTGCTAGGAAGGTTCATTCCTAGGAAATCTCAGAGTCAGCATTTGTCTTGCCAAACAGGGCAGATGCTGGGAATGGGGCAAGATTGTAACTTTGGATGGCATTTAAGGTTAAATTGCTATTATTCAAAAAGGCAGATGAATGGCAGGCTGTCAGATCCTATATGTCCTCATTCAAAAACATTCTGGACCATTTCTAATTTTTGAGCTACCATGATCCAAGTCTTTTGATGCTTGTCTTAAGTTCTGTTTTTCTGCATCTAGTATAACATTTACATAGGAGTAACCATATTAAACTGATAACAATGATTAGGAAGAGAAAACATCTAATACTACACAAAGAAGAGTCTGAGAAGAACAAGCATCCTAGCCAAACAAAAAACCTTTTACATGTATCATCAGTTTTTTATCCTTAATGTTTTCCTCCTTAGTCCACTGTTATTCATACCTTTGATATGTTTAGCCAGATAAATTAAAACTTTCTACTATTTCAACATCCAGAAGCTCTCATTTTTTTCTGGCCAGTTAGTTTCCATAGAAATAACTTCATGGAGAGGATTAAGTTCAATTCCCCAGTATACTGCATTTTCAACATCAATATTATCATAGGTTTCTTTTTTACTCACAGAGTTATTTTGCCTATAATTCAGTATTATACTATATTCCAGTAGTATTTAACAGAAACTTGGTGTTATTACAATAAAAATAACTTAGCTCAATGGATAGAACATTCTCAACAGAGTATAAAAAACTCATGCACAAACTCAACAACAAGAATGTGATTGTTCTCTAAGTTCCACATATAAGTGAACTCATACGATATTTATCTTCCTCTGAGTGACTTATTTCACTGAGCATAATACTCTCTAGGCCCATCCATGCTGTTGGAAATGGCAAGATTTCATCCTTTTTTAAGGCAGAATAATATTCTATTGTGTGTACATATACCACAGCTATTTTTCCTACTCATCTACTGATGCACAATTGGGTTGTTTCCAAACTTGACTATTTAAATAATGCTGCAATAAACATTGGGCTGCATGTATTCTTTTGAATTAGTGTTTTGCCCCCTCAAAAATTTGAACATCTTCCTACATACGCCTTCATGTGGTATAAAGTCAACAGTGAATCAAAACAAGAATTATTGTGTTAATCATAAATGCATGTATATTTATGTATCTGCAAAAGTTATAAATTTATTTATGGATTTCATGGTGGGTAGTATGTTTTCCATATAAAGAAAGATTAAATTTTAATTTTAAATGAATAAATTTACTTAAAAAAAATAAAAACTTCAGATACAGAAAACAGCATGGTGATTACCAGAGGAGGAGGATGGGGAAGGTAAAAGAAGGGATGGGAGGATAAATGGTGTTGGAAGGAAACTTGACTTGGGGTGGTGAACATACAATACAATATACAGCTGTTGTATTATAGAACTGTACACCTGAAACATATATAATTTTATTAACCAATGTCAGCCCAATAAATTCACTTAAAAAAACCTGGATTTTTAAAAAGATTTTATTTATTTAATTTTAGAGGTAGGGGAAGGGAGAGAGATAAAGAGAGAGAGAAACATCAATGTGTGGTTGCCTCTCATGTGCCCCACTGGGGACCTGGTCTACTACCCAGGCATGTGCCCTGACTGGGAAGTGAACCAGTGACCCTTTGGTTTGTAGGCCAGCATTCAATCCACTGAGCTACACCAGACAGGGAAAGGACCTGGATTTTTGAAAAAATAAAAATAAATGAATAAATTTATTTTCAAATTCAACCACATTTGAGAATAAGTTTTATTGACAGAGTAATAACCAAGAATAATTAGAAAAATATAAAATATTTTGAATAAGATTATAAAATTAATCTGCATTCAAAACTTCAGATTATATAACTCTTTAGTTATGCAGTTGTTGTTTCCAGCAAGTGTGCCTGTGTGTCTATGGGTATAGTGAGTATTACAGTTTTGTCTGGGTAGGTTAGAGACTAATATACATGTTATTAAAGTTTAATGCCTCACAATAGTAAATAAATGAATAATGTAGTCTATTGATTTTTAAAAGTATGTAATTATACTATATGAAATAAATATATTTTGTTCTGTAATTACTAATAATCTCAATTTGAAGAATTACATTTCCTGAAAGCCACAAATAAAATCAAAGGCACTGAAGTTCTTCTTAAGTGCTTGGTGAAACAAGAAGTACATGTGGAGACATTCTTACTAAATGCTCCCAAATACTGCTATCATGGCCACATATTAATGGATTATTCAGAAGAAAAGTATTCATAGAACTTCAGTGATATTTGAATGTATTTGAATTCTACCAATTACTCAATAAATACTTGTTAAATTGTATAGTATATTATTCTCATTTTCCTTTAGGGAAAATTGAGGCCTGATAAACTACTAATTCATCAATATTCTCATTTATTCAATAGTAAAGGCACAACTATGTACCAGGTGGTAACCTTCACAATGAGTCTGGTTTTTAAGAGATTATATGTCAGCAATGAAATCTTTCAAATGTTTCATTTTATTTATTTATTTATTGTTATTTTTTTAAATCCTCACTCAAGGATATGTTCATCGATTTTAGAGAGAAAGGAAGGGAAAGAGAAAGAGAGAGAGAAACATTGATATAAGAGAGAAATATGGATTGTCTGCCTCCTGTAAGCACCCCAATTGGGGACTGACCTTATAATTAGGTATGTGCCCTGACTAGGAATCGAATATGGAATCTTTTGGTATAAGTGAAGGTGTTCCAACCAACTGAGCCAGCCATCCAGGGCTTTATACTTCACTTATATTTATGATTGGGTTTTTATCAAATCAACATGAAAAGTATAAACAGAATATAAAAAGTGATATATATTAATATACAATCCTGGGTTTATAAAAGGTTGTTTAGAATTATTTTATCTAGGACCTATCTTACATGTATAATTACATAGATTGCAGATGTGATCTAGGTATGTTAACTGTAATCAGCTAAGATAACAAGCTGCTATGATTTATTTAAAGCAGAAAGAACAAACATGCTCAAACATGCTTTAATAAATGGTACATGAAGCAATGACTGTGATTATCAGGGAGTGGAAAGAAATGCATATTGCTAAACTCAAATTAGTTCACATTTTTCAAGGCTGGTTGAGCTTCTGTCTAGACATTTTTAAAATCTTTCTTTCTGTTGAGTATCAAAATGAAAAGTAAAAAATTAGGTAAAGTCATATTTTTTCATATGCATATTTTTGTCACCAGTTCAAGAGAAGATTATTTCAGAGACAAACATCAGTTGTACTTCTTAAAGGTCTTTCATGTAGTTTTAACATAAAACAAAAACAGTTGAATACTTTTGTGTTATCACTTGAAAGTTCTTGGTAAAAGATATGATGACTAGTTTCTCTAAAAATATTTATGATTTGGATGTGCAGTGTCTTTGAGGCAAAGGGTTCTTACCAAATGCCCAGTCCTAAGATAGAATTTAGCTTCAATTGGTTCATTTTCTGAAGTGTGTTGTGTTGTACAATAGAGTAATTCTCAAGCATGAGACATTGGGTTAACTTCCATTTATTTTGAGATTTTTGTCTATTCCTGTTCTTTAAGCTGATATCTAAATGTGAAAAACATGATACAGAAAAAAAAGTAAATACTAAAGCTATACAGAGCTACTTTAAATTCTATAACACTCTGGTAAACAATTTAAAATGGCATCACTTTTCTCCAACAACAAAATATCAACAAAAGATCATAGAGATATTGAGACTAGTTATTACATTTTAAGGAAAGTTTAATTGCTATTTAAATGCACAATAGTCACAGAACTTAGAGAATGAAAATTGAGACCTGAAGAGGAGCCACCAGGGCCTCTTTTTCCAAACCATCTTTGAGAAAGTGAGTATACTGAGACTGAAAGTGGTTTAACAACGCACAAAATGCTGCAGCCTTTGATAACAGGTGGCTTTTCACATAGTAATTAACATTTGTGTTTTTATATGATCTTTCAATTATAAATAAAAAGATGTATTGAAAAAATGTGAAGAGATGATGGCAGCCAAAATAATGAACTTCTATGTATAATTTTATGGTAAATTGGGACAAAAATCCTAAAATATAATAGAATTACTTACATTTACATAATACATATTTTATAACTCGGTGTGTCTAAGTTTATCTGAATCTCAATATGTATTCTAGTAATTCAAAATTACATGTTGTCTTCATTTATTTTTAGTCTCCCATTTTAAAATAGAGATACTAAGAGAAGTAAGCTAATCTGAATTTGAAGCTGTATTTATACTGTGTGAAATAAGAGCTTTACAGCAGATCTGATGATAAATGAGATGATGTTTTGACTGATTTGTTCTGACATATCTGCAGGCAGAATGCTTTTCAAGTCGTTGCTGTGGATGGAGTTTCCAGTGGGATCATTCAGTGCCTCTCTGCTGAAGACTGTATTGACTGGCTACAAGCAATAGCTACTAATATTTCAAACCTCACAAAGCACAATGTAAGTAGTAATTCCAGTAATGCCTGGCCATGAAGTTCTCATTTTGGTAATTTAAAAAAATATGTGTGTGTATGGAGATATATATATGGATATATATGTGCGTATACACACATGCACGCACACACACATCTGTATATACACACAAATGTATATACAATGGGAGACCCTCCCCCAAATGGAGTTTATTTATAAAAAGTGTGTATTTATTCTTACATCTTTAAACTTCAGTCACCTTCAAAGTACTCTCCATTTGATGCAGTCCACTAGTGAAGATGTATTTTCCCACTGTTCAAAACAGTGTTTGAACTAATTGGTTTTTATGTCTTTTAGTGCTTCTGCCATTTTTTGTTTCATCTCTTCCATATCATTAAAATGTTTCCCTTTGAGGATTTTTTTTTCATCCAGGGAAGAAAAAAGTCACTTGGGGCAAGACTGGGTGAATAGGGAGGGAGAGGTCTGGGGTCCTACTATTTTGATCAAAAACTGATGAACACTCAGTGTGTTGTGGGGAGGTGTGCTCATAAATCACCCATCATGAAATGGGCAAACATTGAAGGAGTCTTCAAAAAAATTCACTGAAGCCAAATGCAGCCTCTCACAACAATGCCAGCTGGTACACTCACACAGATGGGACCCTAGAACACTCACCTAGTGAGAAAAGCCTGTGCTACAAGGCTCCCCTACTCATATAACTTTGTATCAATCATTTGGTGTTCATATAAGAAAATCCATCATGAAATCTTTCTGAAATATTTCCCAAAAGAAAATCAATTTATCCCCAGTAGCCCAATTTACCAGTTCAAGAATATTTTTACACATAGATTTCCTTTCCAAATTCTGCTAAATATCTACATTAGTTAAATGAGTAAAAGTAGATATTTAGCATGTATTCATAATATATATGAATACATATATATTATACATATATACATTATATATAAATGAATACATGCCAAATGTATATAGTGTGTAGGGGGCTGTGTCTTTCTACTCCAACATTTTTCTCTTTTCCCATTCCTGTCTGTCTATTATTACTATCTTTTCATTAACTCTATTGGTTAAAAACTCACTCAATTCTTTCTTCCCCTTACTGTTTGGGGAAGTAGAGTTTAACAAAATATAGGGAACTATAAACCTCATTTCACTGAGTATTGATACAAAGCATTTAAATGATTTTATTTTAATTATATTTTAAAAAGTATATTAGATATTATCCATGTCTTAATACTCTTCTCTTTCCAAAACTCTCCTATGCCATGTTGGAGAGTTTAACAAGCAAAATTATTTGGCTTTTTTTCCCATTTCAATATTTTATTTACTCAAAAAGAAACCCCATACTCTTTAGCAGTCACGCCCCATTCCCTCTACCCTCCAGCCCCCAGCAGACAGTAATCTTTTTGTCTCTAGATCTGCTTATTCAAACAATTCATGTACATGGAATTATACACTGTATTTGTTTGTGATTGGCTTCTCTCATTTAATGTTTCCAAGATTCATCCCTGTTGCGTAACTTTTTAAATCAAGTCATGAACATACAGAATTCTTTTCACATAAATGAATGTCCAGACCCAAATGTCTTTGTACAGATTTTGCTTTGAAATATAAAAAAGACTGTGCCATTTTATTTCTCCTTTTATTTCTTAAAAGGAGAAAGACTGTCTACTAATACAGAGGACAATGTTGTCATGAATGATCATGCATATATCTTCTGAGTGAATGTTTAAGGTATTGTCTGGGAATGGAATTGACAGAACATGTACATGTTCAACATTCATTGGTAATTCCAAATGTTTTCCAAGGTACTGTGCTCATTACCCACTTTGGATGACAGGTCTTTTACCACAGATCACCTCAACTTGATGTTATCCTGACTTTTACTTTTTTGGTTATTTGGTATGTTTAAACTATGTCTCAAAATAAAGGCAGGCATTTTTTTCATGATGCCTGAAGAGGTACATCTACACAAAGCCTAATCAAAGGCATCACTCAACAAGGAGGCCTGGCTTGGGCAAAAATGACCCTGTAACACTCAATCTGTGTTCACTTGGTGGTTTCATCATGTTGGAATTGCAGATGATAGCAAGGGGTATCAGATTAACCAAAAGAAAAAGAAGGAGAAGGAGGAAGGAAGAAGGCAAAAAAAAGCAGTATTTCTCTGAGGATCATGCCTGTCTTTCTCAAACCTAACTCCTTTGAAGGGATAATTCTAGGGTTAAAGAAAAGAGATATACACTTAATATGAGCATCAACTCTCTATTTCATTACATGCAATAATTAATGCCGAAGTGAGCTAAGATCTTGTATTTATTTAAAAAATTGTGTAGAGAAAACAGTTAAATTTTAAATCCTAATATTTTCTGTTTACCTTGATCCAAATTTATATTTATCCCCCAAACTAGGAATACTCTTATAAAAACTGTATTTCATTGGAATGCATGTTCAGTTAAAATGCTATAACCCAGGAAACAAGCACATGAATAGTCAACAGTTTATTTTAGGTGAAAAAAATGAAGATATCCTCTGTAAGCACAAAGAAGGAAAGCCAAATTGTAGTGCTAGTTTTTCACTCTTGGGATAAGTGCTCAGCATAAAATTTAAGAAGCTGAGCACTTTACATAGCCATTTTAATAGTTAAGATGGAAAAAAAGAAGCAATGTTTTCAGCATATTATGATTTATTATTTGAAGAAAGGTAAAAATGCTAGGTGAGTGTTTTAGGAACCCATTTGTATCAGTGTACCAGTTGTTTTGCGAGAGTCTGTGTTTTCAGTGAATTTTTCTGAAAAACCTTTCAATGCATTTGCCCATTTTATGACATGTGATTTATGCACACACCTGCCCACACCACACCGCACATTCAGCAGCTTTTGACCGATAATGGCATAACCCCTATTTCCCACTCTCCTTATTCACCCCAATCTCACACCAGGGAATGTAGTATGTTTCCCTGGATTAAAAAAAAAAATCCTCCAATGGAAACATTTTGCTGATGTGGAAGAGATGAAACAAAAAATGGCAGAAGCACTAAAAGGCATCAAAATCAATGAGTTCAAAAATTGTTTTGACCAGTGAAAAAAATCTTGATTGGTGTATAACATCAAATGGAGAAATTTCAAAGGTGACTGAAGTTTAAGCATGTAAGAATAAATATATAATTCTTTAAAATTAATTCTGGGCTGTTATTTTTGGTCCCATTTCATAAATATTTGACATTTATTTTAAATTTTAAGAACAGATAAGAACTAAACACAAAACTTATTTTGATCCAGATATTGTTTATAAAAATACATGTATGGGTTGGCTATATTAAGAAAAAGTATCTGATAAATATATTATATATATAGCTACATGAATGCTCAAACATAATTATGCATAGTAATAATATGTGAAAGATTGATTTCAGTGAAGGCAATGACTGCATTCATAATACAGTTGATATGCTTAAGTAGTATATAGAAAGAATATAGACACGTGAAAGTAGTTAGAAAAGCTGTATTTAGCTAGTCAGATGTTTATTCTAGTTTTCTTAACATTTTTCTTTGGTCTCAGAGAATACTAGAAATAATACCTTGTAGAGGATATAAAAATAACTTTCTCTATATTTTGCAAATACTCCGAGGGAATGTAGATTTATGCAATAAGGCTGACTGAATAGTTTACCTGTTATTAATAGGTACAAAGGAAAATATTGAGATATATATCTAAGAATATTTCAATCTGGAGATTAGCATGAATAAGAATCAATTTGAAAAAACAATTAACTAATACTAATTATAAAACAAGTTAAAAATAAAATTATGCTATTACAATGATGTACATGAAATATAATTACATATGTATAAGTATTATTAGAATGGAAAATATAATATTAAAATCATAATTTTATAGAATTTAAAAAATAATGAGTCATATTTTAGAATGAACACCAATGGAAAAATGGACTGAGGAGAAAGTTAAACCAGTTAAAAAATAAATTTAAAACAAAAAAACAAATAATATACAAACCAGTGCTAGACTCACTGGAGCAATAAACACTACCCATTTTTCATTCTATTTGCTAATTTCAGAAGTAATAAATCTGTGAAATAGTGAGATTTTTATACCTGTTTTATGTGAAAATGACATGTAATTATAGTTGTTTTTTAAAAAAATTCTTTTTCCAGATTTGTAGATGATTAAAATATTCAGGCAAATATATGTTAATTCTATCTTACCATTATTCAAGTGGCTTCAAAGTATCTACAAGGTGTTTAGTAGACAGCAGCAGTAGAAAAGGGTGCTTTAAGGACCCGTCTGAAAGCTGTGCTTGCACAGAAGCCCATTCCTTCTTCTCAAATTATATGCTTACACATTGGAAAGGAGGACTGGTAGGGGCCCTGGTTTAGTGGGGTGGGTTTCAGGGAAGGCATAAACCAACTCCCACTGGGCATTTGCTATTATTCTGGGTATAGTGGACTTGAAAATATTCACAAAGGCAAAATTTATGAACTGTAAAAAACAGTACAATACATGATTCTAAAAAATAGTACTTGCTTCAAGTTAAGATTATGTATATATCTCATTATTTACCAATTATATAATCAATTATATGTGGAAAGTTATTAATATTTATTTCCACTATCAAATTATATTAAATAGCTAAAGATGTTAAAATATGAAATTCTTGGGAACCTTTAGATGGATAAATATATTTTGCATATAGAAAGAATGTGGTCAGTAGGCAGATTTTGGTAGGCTGAAGGAGTTTTCAATTATTTTCACTTCCTGCTATGCACATACTTAGGCCATATTTTCTCCATGTGTGGGCTGAATAATGAGCTCAGAAGCAGCTGCATTCCTCTCAAAATTTCCAGTGAGACTACAGTTTCAACTGAGTCTTGATGACCAACTTGTGAGACACCCAGAAAGAGGTGATGCGTAAGCCACACCTGGATTCTTGACCAATGAAAATATTAGATAGGAAATGCTTTTTTGTGTGTACTGGTTTTCACAATGTATATTATTATTTTAATTTTTTTACTATCATTTAGTTACAGTTTTCCTGCCTTTTCCCCCATTTCTCTCCCCTGCCTCATCCACCCTCACTCTCGCAGTCAGTACCCCCAGTGTCCATGACCATGAGTCCTCCATTTGTGTTCCCTTGTTTGCTCCTTCCTCTTCTTTCTCCCTTTCTCCCCTCCCCCCTGCCCTCTGGTCACCATCAGTGTGTTCTTATTTCAATGTCTCTGGTTCTATTTTGCTCATTTGTTTGTTTTGTTGATTAGGTTCCACTTATAGGTGAGATCATATGGTATTTTTCTTTTACTGCCTGGCTTACTTCACTTAGCATAAAACTCTCCAGTTCCATCCATGCTGTCACAAAAGGTAGGAGTTCCTTCTTTCTTTCTGTTGCATAGTATTCCATTGTGTAAATATATCACAGTTTTTTGACCCACTCATTTACCGATGAGCATTTAGGTTGCTTCTAGCACTTGGCTATTTCAAATAATGCTGCTATGAACATTGGGGTGCATAGGTTCTTTTGAATTGGTGATTCAGCATTCTTAGGGTATATTTCCAGGAGTCAGATATTCCAAGCAGCAATATTTTCACCAATACATCCCCTAGGATAAGGGATATAAAGGAAAGAATAAAGAAATGGGAGTACATTAAACTGAAAAGCTTCTGCACATCTAAGGAAAACATCAACAAAATGGAAAAGGAACCAACCATATGGGAAAACATATTTGCCAATGATACCTCAGACAAGGGTTTGATCTCCAAAATAAATAGAGAATTCACAGGAGACCACACCAGGAAGACAAACAATCCAATTAATAAATGGGCAAAGGACCTGAACAGACATTTCTCCAAGGAGGGCATACAAAGGGCCCAGAGACATATGAAAGGATGTTCAGCATCACTAACCATCAGAGAGATTCCAATTAAAACCTCAATGAGACACCACTTCACACCAGTCAGAATGGCCATCATTAATAAATCAATAAACAACTGCTGGTAAGGTTGTGGAGAAAAGGAAACCCTAGTGCACTGTTGGTGGGAATACAGTGCAGCCACTGTGGAAAACAGTTTGGATTTTCCTCAGAAAACTAAAGATGGAACTGCCTTTCAATCCAGGGATAAGAAATGTTTTTTTTCTCATTAAGTGTTGGAATTACAGCAATAAGGAGCTATATTTGTTATCTAGACCCAAGTGACAACAAACTTGGTCACTTAAAACAACATGAATTTATGCTCCCTGCTGTTTCAAAGCCAGAAGTTCAAACTCAAAGTACCAGCATGGCTGTATTCCCATAGGAGTTTCTAGGGAAGAATCCTTTCTTTTCTCTTCCAGCTTCTGGTGGTTGTCGGCATTTTTTGGCTCTTGTGGTTCATGATCAGACTGCACTGTTCTCTGATTCTACAGTCACATCATCTCTTTTGTGTGTCTATTCTTCTTTGTGTGTCTCTTATAAGGTCACTGGTGATTGAGTATATGTGCCTCTCAAGTACATATCCAAGTTGATTTCACACCGAGGTCCTTAACTTAATTACACCTGAAAAGATTTTTTTTTCCTAGTAAGAAAACATTTGCAATTTCCAGGGACTTGATGTAGATATCTCTCAGGGAGGCAGAAGTCATATTTTTGGCCTACCACAAAAACGAACTCATCATAGAAACAACATGCTTAGATTCCAACATTGAGTTCTGTTTTATCTTCCTTGATGGTGTCTTTGTATCGGTTGAGTTTTTAAAGTCTTTATTCTGCACTGTCTGGGAGTTAACCCAGAAGTTTTCAGTTCACACATGGAATTGGGTATCTTTGTCTCCCACTGAATCATCTGTAGGATATCCCTGATGCTCTCTAGTTCTCAAGGAGTCCCTGTCTTTATTTTTTCCAGAAACTCAGAGCTTCTTTGAGTTTAGCCTCTTAAAAGGCTGTACAAAGGCTGTACCTTATGAGAGATAAATATCAAGTAAATTGGACTTTATGGGAAATACATTACTAAAGATAGAGGTGGTTGCTTCATAATTATACAAAGTTGAATTCATTAGATAGAGAAAACATACACTATTGAGATCACATGAGACTAAAAATTATCTACTATAGGGGATTAAAAAGTAGGCTGAAGAGAATAAAAGTAGACATTCTACCCCAGAGCTAGAACCACACAAAAATTAAGGCATATTTATGGGGCAGAGGAAAGAAATATAATGGATTATGTAATCACAGCAGGAAAATAACTTATTTATGCTACCTCTTCATTGTAGCCTACAGAGTGTCATTATCACAATATTCCATCATACATAAGATTAAAACTTCCATTGAATTACTTATTCAGGACAGGATGAGTCTTGAATGCCTCCACAGTCTAAGTCAGGGAGAGGAGCTCATTTTAATGATCAATCATCTAAAACCTATCAGTATCTCATTGAGATTTCTTAGGGCAAAATTAGTTCCAAGAAGGTTTTTACAATCCAATATTCATCCCACATATACCCTTTAAATGCTACCTGCTCCACCAAAAAAAGAGACAATCATGCATTCATTTAAAAACACTTCAGATTTTTTAATTTACAAATTACAAAGAGTAACTGAAAAATTAAAAATTTAGCCAGTAACTGAAAATTAAAAGTTAAATTTGCTTTTGTTAATCATATTTTTACTCTGAACATTTTTAATGGGCACAATAATAACCCCTTCTCCAAATGTCTATGTCCTTTTTTAAAGATTTTTATTTATTTATTTTTAGAGAGAGGTAAAAGGAAGGAGAAAGAAAGGGACAGAAATATCAATGTGTTGTTGCCTCTCACGTGGCCCCTACTAGAGACCTGTCCTGCAATCCAGGCACATGCCGTGAGTGGGAATCAAACTTGTGACCCCTTGGTTCACAAGCCCGTGCTCAACCCACTGAGCTTTACAAGCCAGAGGGCCAAATGTCTATGTGTTAATCTTTTAGAACCTATGAATATGTTATGCCACAGGGCAAAAAAAAAATAAGATTGCAGATGGAATTAACTTTGCTAATCAGGTGACATTAAAATAGGAAGATTAGTTTTGACTATCCAGGAGAGTCCAATGTAATCACTGGTGTCTTTACAAGTGAAAAAAGAAGGGAAGGGAGAGAACTAGTGGAGGTGGCCCCATTGGAAGGAGGGAGTCTGACATTACTGGCATAAAGGTGGGCGAAGGTCTCATGATCCAAAGAAAGCAGGAGGCCAGTAGAAGTTACCAAAGAAAAGGTGATGTTGCTCCTCCAAATCCTCCAGAAAGGAATAGAGCCCTGCCAGCATCTTGATTTTAACCTAGTTAGGACTTCTGACCTAGAGATTGTAAAATAATAGATTAGGTCCTTTGTTAGCTACTACATGTAGAGTAATTTCTCATTGCAGTAAGAGGAAACCTAATACCACATCTATTCATCTTCAAGTAAGGTTATTGTATTTATTTCACTTAATCTAAAATCATGGTTTAATGTAAAAATCATACATTTATCACATTATGCTTTGTCAGAATAATTATAAAATATAATTACATATATTAGAAAATAAACTAATCATATTACTAATCATTACAAATGCAAAGCAGCTTATAAAATCACTTGAGTTTCTAGGTCCATTAAATAACTATTTTTAATAATATTACTAGAAAAATTATCATAAATTGTTTATTTTAAGCACACTGAATAAGAACTGCCTTTGAATTGGAAAAAAAAATATCTGTTTTTCTCAGTGCCTTGGCAGGCATGGCTAGAAGTCTTCAATACTACAAAAAAATTGAAAAGTGAGAAAATACATGAAAGAAGTAACAAGAACTGCTGGTGCCTGAAGGGGAAGTATGACTTGTCCAACCTTTAGGAGGTCGGATTGAGTATGAAGGTGACTGAAGTCAAAGGGAGTCACTGGGAAGAGGTGATATTCCCCATGCTGGTTGACTCAGGATCACAACATTAGCAGTGGTTCTGAGCAAGGAGCTGGTCTGTCCTGTTGACTTGGTTGTGATCAAACAGGCAGCAGCTATGTCCTATGTCTCAGTATTTTGCATTAGCACTGTCCATGGTGAACAAATATAAAGTGAATAAATGAGTCCATCAGCAAATAATAGTTGTTTGAAAAAAAGATTACTGAGAATGCAAAATAAAAAAGGTAAGGAGAGGAAATTTACTGAGCCACACTAAGCATTGCAGTATGAGCTTCTCATTAAATTGTTAGAACTCATTAAATAGTAATCATCATGTTCTTACACACTTTAGAATCATCTATGCAGTATTGGAGTAGCTGTGCGGTGGAGGTGCTGGTGGCACTGTCCTCCACAGACGGTTCCTGTAGATTGCCTGTTGTCCAGGTGTAATTCCTATTGTGCCTTATAAATCTCCACCTATCCACCTATGATAAACAAGTGTGTTTTTGAAATAAATCTTCTTCATATAAATCACTGGATGACTTTCTCGTAGGCAAGAGTGGAAAACGCAGTGTAGCAGAGGTTCAGGGATAAATCTACTGTAAGGAATATATCTGATTGCCAATCAAGGCAGTACACTTGACCATGTGTGTATTGCACAACCATGATTCTCTTCAGAACATTTTAACATGTGGTTTCCTAAAACTTTCTCATAAGAAGGGACCATGATGGTCATCTTACCTCACCTCCCACCCAATTAAGAAATATCTCCTGCAAAGTTTTCTACAGACAACTCTGCTGGACCTCTCCATGTCAAGAAAACCACTGCTTCATCATGTAGGAACTGAACATTTGACAGTATTAGGAAATTCTACTTATAATGAACAAAACTCTCTCTCTCATAACTCTCATCCATTTGTACTTGTTCTGCCTTGGGAGAAACACGTAATTTGACGTCCTCCTTTACTTGGCAATTCGTCATCTGTATAATGGCAAGTACCTATGCCATAGTTCTTTTTAATAGTAATATTATTAATTTCTTCCTGCTCCTTACTGGAATGTCATCCTATGCTTTCTCATTCGGGTCATTGTCTCTGTATGTAGAAGCACTGTAGAATAAGAAGAGCATTAATTATGTCTTTATGCTTTCATTACTGACATTACCATGAACCCGAGTATCTTAAGGATTCATCATTTTCTTGACATGCATTTACTGACTGTGTACTGTCCATATATTGAAAGCACTTATTGATATTATTTTCATTATGATGATTACTCAAAGTTCATGATTTCTCATTAATACATACTATTAACAGTAGTGAAAAATTCAAAGTTTAAATATGTATTTTTTAAAATCTAAATACACTTATAAATTAGAACTTCTGCCTCTTGTCTTGGTCACACCAATCACAAAATACCAAATGTGAGGCAAGCAAGCCACACTAAAACCGTTTAAGCCAAAGTTCATTTTCTTAAATATTTAAAGATTCAGTTTCTTACTAGGTAACAAGGAGATTCAAAGAAGATGTTTCTGTAACAGCAAAATGCCATCACTTATAAGTCTTGTTTTTGAGAAGTATGGCTTACAGTGGAAATGCAAATAAAATCTTGAGGATATTAGTAAATTAATAAAAAGTATGAGAGTACTCAAGATATGTTTTCTTTTTTAATGTTTCTTAATATGCATAGTGGCTTTCTTCTAGAATACAAATAAAAATAAGATAGAAGTATAACTTTTTTTTTTGTGAAAACACCTAAAACAGCATAACTTCAGCCAAATAATCAAAGTTGACCTCAACCATTACAGCTGTGTTGACAGTGAGCACCTTGACATAATGTAGCAAAAATGCTGCTTTACCACTGCGGTCTTCCTCCTACAAATTTAGAACATTTCTTATGTCATAAGAAAAGCATCAAAACATTTCAGTTGATGAAGATTCTACAAAATACCTGACCAATAAGCCTCAAAATTAATGTCATGAAATTCAAGGAAAGTCTGAGAAACTTTCAAAACCAAGAGTAACTTAAACAGACATGGTGACTAAATGAAATATGGTATCCTGGATGAGATTCTGGAATTAAAAAGTACATTATATAAAAACCAAAGATATCTTAAAACAGTTTAGATTTAGTTAATAATAATGTATTTTCTATTGTTTCATTAATTAAAAAAATTATTCCATGGTCAAAAATTATAAGATGCTAATAACTGGGAAAAAGGGTGTGTGGTATATAGGAGTTATTGTTTTTGGAATTTTGCTATAAATCTAAAAGTTTTTTTAAAATAAAAAGTTAATTTAAAAATATATGTGTGTATATATGTATATATAAATGTATGTATACATATATTTACATTGATACCAGATATGAACATATTTCAAAATGACTGTCAGCTCTTTGATTTATTGATACATTTATGTATTCAATAAATATTTTTGCAGACCCACAGTATCAATTTGCTATGTGTCGACACTATCATTTTGAGTAAAAAAGGATAACCTTTGGCTTCATGGAGCAAATAGTCTAGCGAGGAAGAGAGTGTTATAAGAGACTATATCTGTATGTACTCAGAAATGTAAAGACAGTTTCCCAAAGTTGATATATGAACAAAAAATAAGATACGTGGATTGGTAGTGGAAGGCATTTTATGCAGTGGCTATAGTATGTGCCTATACAAGAGAAAAATTAATAAACTTAAGTACAACAATGAATCTCATCTGAAAATTATCAGTGATTGTTGGTAAAATACAAATGTTTAGATCAAAATAGTGGGTATTTTATAAATATTTTTAAGAACAGATTTTAATTTAATGTACATTCTTCCCATGTTTGTGGTGTTAAATATCCTTTATCTTATAAAATAATAATTATGATATATTAAAGTCTGTTTCATTTTATACACATCTTTAAAAAAATAAGATAATGTTTATCCTGTGACATATGCCAAACTATTGAAACTTTTTGTGATGCAGGAAATAAGCCTCCAAGTTGTGGAATTGGAGTCTTACCGAATAGAGAGAGTCTAGATATATTCCTAAAATATGTGGAAACTATAAAGGTATTAGTACCAGGTCACTGAATCCAGGGTTGAGTGGAAATGGAGATGTAATTTTTAAAAAAAGTTATTAAGAAGAGGTTGGATTTTCAAAAGTCAACAGGACTAACTCCTCAACTCAGTCTAATCTCGTGTGACTCCAGGACATTTGTGATATTAATTAAATGAATTACAAAGTGATTTGCACACATAAACACACAAACTGGATATGATAGGAAGAACAAATATTACTGTAGATTAAGGTAAGAGAAAAAACTAAGATCTGTGTGACTGAGTTGGAAATAAAACAACAATTAGTTAAAGGTACTTGCATATATGCTAGACCTGAAACTAGAAAGACGTATAACTAACTTCAAAACACTCCATTGTTTGAGGAATCAAAGGGAATTGAGTCTGATGTTTTTGCAGAGGTATTTTTGCAGTGTGGGAAAAGTGGTAGCATAGGTGTCATTGGACTCAGTATAAAGTCTTAGCTTCTTTACTTACTAATTATGGGACTTGGGCTTCATAAACTTTTCTTCATAAACAGGCACTAAATTAACTTCAGTCACTGTGAGGATTAAAGAAAGAGACTATTTTAAACATTCTGGTCCTGAAACATTTGTTTTTTCTATCTCTCCAGTTGCATTCTTAATTCAATTATTTAATCAATAAACCATCAGTAAAATGCAGTATTGATTTCTTTATTGTGAGATTGCATATCTTTGTCTAACAAATTGTCCTTTAAGATTTTGGAAGACAGTTGTTTGGATAACAGAAT
>PVKM010023711.1:0-20952 GCA_004027735.1 Carollia perspicillata | reverse complement strand
GCCACTCACTGCAGGGGTAGTGTGACAGGGCGCTGAGCTTTGTGCTCAGAGGTGACGCTTTTGCCCAGCCTGTTGTCACCAGTACAGGTGGCACAGAGGAGTGCCCTCAGGTGTTTCTTCCCCAGGTTCGATAGGCTAAGAGCGCAGTGGCCTGCTGGCCCCTGTTGCTGGGCCTGGCGGTGGGTGAAGGTGGTAGTGACGGTTTTGACAACTGTGAGGCTCCCAGCTGCCCTGCTTGGCCAGCCACCGTGTGCCAGGGGCTGCGATCTGGCTCCACCATGCAGACACGTGTCTTTGCCTTCCCCGCTGCTACAGTCCAACTGGGATCCCCCCACAATCCCCTGAAGACCCCACTTCCATCCCCTACTCTGCTTTCTCCTTTCAGTGGATCCCTGTATGTTATAGAAAATATACTTTTTGTTTTTAGACCTAAAGTAGATTGATGCCAGAGAACTGGAATAGAGTTTAAAATATAGCTCTTAACATCTTGAGGAAATTCAACTAGTTGGTAAGGTCATCTTTTTACATCTTTCTACCTTCTTGAGTCCTGCACCCATCTGAGAAAATCTGACGTCAGTCTCTATGTGTTTGTACCGACTTCTTTAACTGTCTCAGCCCTGCTCTAATGGCAACTTCCTTTACAGATAAATTTAAAGAGAAATCTCATTTGCTATTCGGGTCTCATCCAGAATCATCTATTTCAGAACAGTTTTTTCTTAGCTTGGCTTAGTGATCTTTTAATTATGCCAAACAACTGTCAGAAATCATATTGTAGAGCTTCTCTCAGATGAATGTTAGTTTTCTCTAAGTTACCATACTGTCGCTCTTCCGGAGTTTTCATGGTCTTATTTAGCCTTGAAGATGGGGACGGGCCTCTGCACCTGCGGCCTGAATAAGTCAGTGGGCCCCAAAGGAGATTAATGAGCCTGGCCCCTGCTGGCTGAGTGAGCCAAGGCGGGTACTCTGCGTTGTCTAAGGCTGTGTCTGCATCGGGCTGTCATTCCGGATCCTGCCACGGGGCTGGCTTCAGTTCCCCCTCTGACCCCGAGTCTTATTTCCCAAGGGTGTGTGAGTTTAAGCAGAAGATGACAGGTAGACAACGAGCTGACTGTGGCCCTTCCTTCTGCCTTGTGAGAACAGCAGAGTCCCAGAGGCCTGGATGCACCACATTCCCTACAGTGACCTATCGATTTCCAGGGTCCTGCCTCTCACGGCCTGATAGGACCTTTGTCTCAGTATGGAAAGGGGGTTTAAGAGTAAACAAGGACAAGATCTGGAATATTCACAATTTTTTTTCTCGGGCTGCCTATCACTTGTGTAATTATTTCTCCCAAGAAATTCCTCAAGTGATCAGCAAGTAAGCAGTGCTGTCCCTGATGAGTGGGCGTTGGACCTCGGTGTACTGTCAGGGTATTTTTAGTATCATTGGCTTTGGGAACAAAGGAATACACAGAACGCCATCTCTCACATTGCTGGGCTCAGCAGCTTTCTTGGTGATAATGCTGCGTTGAGGATGGTAGCACCCAGCTAAATGAGCAACTGTTAGGTGGAGAAAGACGCTGCCCTCCTGGTCTCCAGCGGCTGGTGACAGGTAACCATGTTGCAGATCATCAAGGTTAACTGCTGGGACACAGACAGTCTTTTGACCATTTTCATAAACATAATTGGGAACAAAACAAACCAGTCATTTTGAATGTAATTTGAAACAATTGTGTTTTTATGTATTGTGAATAACTTTTCTATAAGCAGAATTGTGTGTGTGTGTTTACTTCTAAAGCCTCCAAATGCAGAAAAGCCTTGCTGTTTGCTAGGCAGCTGGCACCTGCTGCCCTGTTCCAAGTGATTAACTCATCCACAGTGACTTCTCACCCCTCTGGGTAAATGAGACGGCATCACTGGCCACAGGAATGGGGGTGGCCATCCTATGTCCGATGAAATCATTAGCCAGTGAACCTGAGATAGTTCCAATGTTTCAGAAGATACATCTAAAAAGGGCTCCAGCATGCCTGTCCCTAGACAGCCATTAGCAGCAACTAAAAAAGTATGGAAGCAGCATCCACATTTCACACCCGCGTCCCTGATGGTCCACTGAGATTTGACAGATGGAAGCACAGCAGTGGCTCCGTACGTGGCTCCAAATAGGGCAGCCAGGCAGAGCGGGGAGAGGGAGGGGCCGCTCAGGACGCTGAGAGGGGATGCTCCTCTGCAAGCCCCTGTGCCTTCTAGGCGGCCACCGCTCTGTGGCTCCTCTTGCCAGGCAGAGGCCACTGGAGCCAGGGGCCCCCTTCACCACCACGGAAGGAGGCCAGCAGCCCTTCGCTTCCCAGACAGGAGAACCCTGATGCAGAGAGAGAAATTGACTCATTGGGGACATGGAACGCAGTCTCTTGAATCCTAGCCCAGTGGTTAGTTTTTGATGCCCCATCGAGGAACCTAAAAGAGACTATAGACCCTTCTGTCAACAGTGGCTTTTAAAATTTCCTCTGAAGAGGGGGAAAAATCCAAAGCCTTCTCCATTTTGGTTAATGAGCATTATTTTTTTGGTATGTCACCTCCCTCTTTGGGGGAGAGAGCAATTGTCTGTGCTGTGTCTCCTTTTCTTCCCCCATCAGGGCCGGAAACCAAATGGACTCCATCCAGTTCCTGCCTTCAAGCCACTGTGATTCTGAACCTTGTTATTTTTAAAAGGGAAAGAAACTGAAATTGAATCAGGGTCTTTATCTTGCTCTCTCCCAAGCTATTTGCTTTAAAACCCGAACACTGAGCTGGCAGATCCTCCACTTGCTCTGAGCAAACAAACGAACTGGGAGGCCTGCAGGGAGGATCCCCCCAGCTTCGGGGGAGGTCAGCAGACTCTGAGAACAATGGTGGGGTCTGGACCTCCAAAGGGTGACCATTTCATCCTGAATTTCCAAAGGGGAGAAAGACCTCTGTTTTCTATTCTAATGTTAACGATATATTTCCAGAGTTTGAAGCTGGATCAACTGCTTCAAAGTGCCTTCTACTTATAATTTTCACAATCAACCTACTTTGTGCTTTTTTTCCCATCAGATTCACTCTCTCCACCTTCATTAATTTTAAGCAAAAATTTGCTAAAATACATTGAGGTTCTAGGTTCCATCCCAGGTCTATTTGCACAGGGATGAATACATACACACAAACACAAACCCCTTTTCCCTCCCACGTTCGGGACCAGTTGAGTGAAATAATTGTACTGCACACAAAATGGTATTGGAGAATGTGGTTTCAGTCTTTTGAATTTAATACCATGCCCCTAAAATAGATACACTTTCCCAGTCACAGACACTGTCGCTGTGGCACAAGTACAGCCCACCCTGCCCTGGGAGCTGACTGAGTGTGCGCGCTGACTGGTAGATTCAGGAGGAGGAAGGAGGTGGGTGCTGATCTGAGTGTGTTCAGCTCCTTCCAAACTTGGCAATGAGATATCACCTTACCTCCTGTGTGGGATAGAGGGTTGGAAAAAGTGAGAGCCTGAGGGATGGCTCTGTTATCGCTGATGAGAGATAGGCCTTCCTACACCTTGCAGGGGTTCCTAGTTCAGAAGGGCCAGGATTCCCACTGGCGTCTCTGGACCCCAATCTGGGGTTCATTCCACTCTACTGGTCTTGCTGTTCTTCTGACAGGTGATTGCAGGAATTCTTTAGCAAAAATATAAAAATCTACTGAAACTAAGAATTTCACTCTTGTATTTTAAAAAAGAGAGACATACTTGTCTATCAATATAACTTTAAAAAAGTATTTCTGACTTCTTGGGTTGATCTGATTTCTTTGGTTACAAATATATAGACACTTTCAAATCATATGCCTCAAATTGGAAAGAGTTCAGACCTAGTGGTTGGAAGAAGCTAGGTAGACGCCTCTCCGTCTCTTCACCCAGTGTAGGGCTGTGGGAAGCACAGTGACTATAAAAGTGAGGATGTCTTTTGTCAACTGCAGCAAAGCATTCAACAACTCTTTTCAGTAATGGGATTGGATTTCCACCCAGGCTAGGTGGAATACGGCTCTCAGCCCACAGAATTCACTATTGAAAGTCCAAAGCTAAGATAACTGGTGAGGTCCAGATACAGATAGAGAACTTCCCACCTTGGGCCTGCTCACATCGTCCTGCAGGGAACCAAAAAGAGGTGCACTCTGAATTGAACTGTAAAATGCAGCTCATTTCAATGGCAGTAGCAGACTCTCTCGTCTGCCCTGTCAGTGAAATGCAACATCTGGGTTAATGTCCTGCACAGAGTTTACGCCCACTTCTGCGAAAGGACAAAGCAGTTCTTTGTGGAGGAGGAAAGTTCAATGCACAAAGACAGGCAAACAAGAGGTATGCTTTGTTTCTAGTAGTTTTTCTGAGCAGTCTTTTTATTTACTTATTTATTTTAGTCCTCACCTGAGGACATTTTTTCATTGCTTTTAGAAATATCGATGTGAGAGAGCTCACTGATTGGTTGCCTCTCATACACGCCTGTACCTGGAGACCACATGCACCCATACCAGGGATCAAACCTGCAGCCTAGAGATGTGCCTGGACCAGGAACTGAACCTGCAACCCTTTGGTTACAGGATGATGCTCCAGTCAACTGAGCCACACCAGCCATAGCTATGCCATCAGTCTTTAGTGCATTTGGTACATGTTCTTTTAAAAATGCAATTTAATGTACTGTTTTATTTTTTTATGACAGTTTAATGTTAAAAGAGCATTCTCAGTTTCTTATTCTTCAAAAGAGTCAGTAGAGATACAGAGTTTTGTTATTTTTGTCAATAAAGCCCCATTCAATTTGCCATTTAATTTCAAATTTTTAATATTTCAAATGAGTTCATGTAAAAAATATAATTTCTAGAGGGAAGATTATATTAGTGTTAGAATTTAGCTAAAGAAAATTCCCCTGTGGCCGTAGATTCCTGCTGTGTGGATGAGCAGGGTTACAATCCCATAGATTGGACAGCATCATCTTAAATCCATGGGCACTGTTAAGTAAAACAGGTACCCGAGTCATCAGTGATGCTAGGCATTAGAGCTTTTGTTCTAGTTGCCAAGGGACTAGAGAGCACCTTCTAGGTCAACCCATCACTCCCCATCCACACACACAATTTCTAACATAGAGCTTTGGTTCCTAAAACTAGTTGTCACTTCTGTGGCTCATAATTCACATTGTCCCTCATCAGAAGCCCTTACATCTTCCTATCTTGCAAGGGCCTTCTAGTAGCCTGTGGGATTGCACAGTTCTCCTGGGACTCTGTCTTCTCAGCTCTGCAGAACCTGTGTCCCATATTACAATCCAGCACATCTTCTTTCTAACTCGGTGGTAAATTTATTGAGAGCAAAGAACCATGACTTCTAGTCACTACAGAATTTTTGAGCTACAAGGAATCTTATGGTAAAGACTCATGGACGAATGTGGAAATTCTATTGAAATGTAAAGACCAATACAAAGTCACATAAAAATAATGGCAAATAAAGCAGATGGTCCACACAAAATAAAGCCTCAATATGTGCTCATTTTATAGAAAATCATTTTATTTACACCTTGCTTTTCAACTGATTTCACAATGTGAGGAATTGACTCTTTAACACCAAGTACATAGGTTGTATCAAAAAGATAACCACGTTGCTCCTCTGAAATAACTAAAATAGAAAAAACGAACCTGAGATTATAGAAACCAAAAGATTTAAACAAAAACAAGGTTATATAAATGGAAAAAAGACAGCAGTGAATAGTAGAATACCTACTAGTATCTAGCATGGAATCAGGACTCTAACACACAGCGAGGTTTAGTATCAGTATTGCACTTTACTTTTTTGGGGGGAAGATATAAGGGCAAACAGATTTGACAACTCTGCGAAAGAAAACAGAATGACTATGGATAGGGTGACTGTGATGGTTTTCAGAGTGCAAACAATTGCTATATTTCATGTTAACTTAATTTACTCTCTCACATCATCAATAATAGACATATTCAGGCTCTTTACTTTAAAATTTTTTATTATATTTTTATCCTTACCCAAGGACATACTTACTGATTTTAGAGAGAGGGGAAGGGAGGGAGAGAGAGAGGGAGAGAAACATCAGTGTGAGAGAAAAACATCCCAAACCCACAACCCAGGCATGTGTCTTGACTGGGAATCAAACCCGTGACTCTTTGGTTTATGGGATGACACTCCAAGCACCTGAGCCACACAGGCCAGGGCTAAAATGCATTTTTAATTAGGTTTCATATTATTTGATTAAAGAAGACAATTTTTTTTTTTGCAGTGACAGTGTTCCCATGGAAAAATTTTTGACAAAAGACATTCATATCCTGAGGTATCAGAACAAGTGAGAGCTTTTCTTAAGACTACCTGAGAATGACTCTAATTTTTATCTTACAGAAAGCTGGATTTGACAGCTAATGGGTCTGTTTTGTTCTAAAATTACCACCTGTTTTAGGTGCTTTTTAAGGTTTTTATCATCACCATTATGTGTGAGATGTATAAATACACCTGTCTAGAAAGTATCTGGCCATGTACTATGAAAAATAGAGACATTTACTGAAGAAGATACAAGGTACAAGAAACGTTGTAGATAGGACAATGATGCTTCAATTCCCTTCAGAGTGGGCACCTTGGAACCTCATACAGTTCTCCCAGCAACTGCAGCACGACGATGTTCCTTCTGTTCTGGTAACGGAAGCCGTGGAACAAATTTTGCCAGGACACATTTCATTCCAAGATCCAGTGTCAAAATCTCAGACACAGTAGTTTTTGGAATCCCCAGATTAGCTTGTAGCTCTCACACTGTCAGTTGCCGATCTTTGCTGATTGCAGCCCGTACACGTTCAACATTCTCAGGTGTTCTGCTTGTTGCAGGCTTTCCAGAATGTGGATCACTTTCAACAGATTCTCAACCATCTTTGAAGTGTTTGTGCCACACTTTTATTTGCACTACACTAATTGCATCATCTTGAAAGTCTTCTGAATCATCTGAATAGTTTATACAGAGTAATGTGCACACTTAATGCAAAATTTGATGCAGATTCGTTCCTCTATTCACTCAGTCCTTTTGAATGTGACAACCACACAGTGCGCATGCTCGCTCACTGGCACCTACTGCCCCCACTGACTAGCACAGTGAAGTCGTCATTGTTCAGGCATGAGCATCCCAGTCCCCTCTCCTTGGCTGCCAGGTTACATCAATGCTATGCAAACCATTTTCATTTAATTATTCTTGTCTAAGAAAAAAGTGAAAACAATTATACTTAAACTCAGAGATATAACATTTAAACAAATGCCACTAAGCTTAGACTGCAGTGAATAAAGAAATTTGATATACTTGCTGACCCTCTAGTTATATACACATTTGATATCTCTAAAAACTAAAGGGACTTCTGACTGCAACAGAATTGTAGGTAATGCTGAAAGCGAAGTACCACACACAGCTTCCCAAAGAGTTTCTGCTGCTTCCTGGGCTGTGCAGTGGGCACATGTGACTTCCTCAGGGGCGTGTTTGGGGACATTGATTCTTCCTGCTTGGAGGCATCCTGGTACCACTGTAGGAGCTGCTGGCATTTGAATTCCAGGTTCTGATTAAACTCCACACCTTAACATACCCAACTTACGTGCTGAATACTTTCTTCAATTTTTGTGATCCTATATGACCAAGCTACTGTATTTTGCCATGTATAATGTGCACCCACATTTTTGTGTGCATTATACGTGGGATTATTACAACCATTATCATACCCATGGTATATAATCATTATACCCATGTATAATGCACATTTTTTATTTTCCCTCGAAAATTTGGGCAAAAAAGTGTCTCTTATAGATGGCCTAAGGCAATTCAAACTGGGTTTTTGTCATTTTAACCAAAATAATTGCTAACTAATATGTAAAATATTAATATATTGTGCCCTTTTTTTCTAGTCCTTTATTTCTTATACTCCAGCTAATCTGGTAAACTAGTCCAAGGCATGAGTTCACTAGAAGCCAATAATGCCTTATCACTCCCAGGTAACATAGATGCTTCTTGGGGAAGCATTTGTCTTCACCTGGGGAACCACTGATGGTCAGCAGTAGGAGAGTTTGCCCAAGGTAAGGGTATGTACCACCATTCTTCATTGAATTTGGAATATGAACAATACCTGGAACAATTCCCAAATAGAGCTGCTCTGGTGAGAAGAGATATTTTTCTCTCCTCTTTCTGTAGACTGAGGACAAGTCTTGGTGGACTCCTGGTCTCACATGTGAGAGGAGGTTAGGGAGTCAACCAGGCAACGAGGTCGGATAAGAAGGCACTTGGGGCAGGGGCGGTTCCTAATCCATGAAGCATGTGATTAGGAACTTTAAGGTAGAAAGTGTGTGATAGAGGATTTGAATTTGACAGTGAGGAGTGGAGTGATCCAAATGAGATTTATGACAGATTGTTCCAGATTGTTCTTCAGGGTCTGTGCAGAAAATCTGAGGGCTAGAGGAAGGCTAATGGCACAGCCCCAGATGGGACACTGTTGCCAAAATTGCAGGAATAGATTGGAAGGAGTGGGTTGAAAGGACCAAAAGACAGGACTCACTGCCCTGGCTGGTATGGCTCAGTGGACTGAGTGTAGGCTGTGAACCAAAAGGTCGCTGGTTCGATTCCTAGTCAGGGCACATGGTTGGGTTTTGGGCCAGGTCCCCAGTCAGGGGTGTGTGAGGCAACCACAAATTAATATTTCTCTCCCTCTCTTTCTCCTTCCCTTCCCCTCTCTCTAAAGATAAATAAATAAATAAAATGTTTTAAAAAGGACAGGACTCAGTGATAACTTACTATTGGGAAAAGAGAGAACAGGAGGGAGGGACGGAAACTGACTCAAAGCTGTGAGACGCCAGGCATGAAGAGGAGAGTGCCACTAATTCCACCATCTGAAAGTGGGAAGGAGGGAAGGTGGAGAAACGGGAGACAACACTGACTCTCCATGAAAAAATACACAAGTGATGCTTTGAAACCTGGTGGTTCTTCTGAGATGAGAGTTCCAAAAAGAGGAAAGAGGTTTTTTCTTTTCCACTAATCGAACATTAGATCAAGCCACTGGACAGTGAGAAAATTAATTCCATCTGTACTTTAGGAAACAACTATTCAACTAAAGCAACTCAATAAAGAAACCCTCTTATGGATTTTTTTTCTGCCAAGAGATTTATGTGGGTATTATTTTTCATTCTTGTTTTTCCTTTGGGAAAAAGGGGTTATTTAAAAATTAAATAAATGATGAATAATTATTAGGAAAAACTGCAAATAAGGCCTGAGCTAAATTCTTTTTGTAACTTATTCTCATAGTCTGCAGGAACTGTTGTCAGTTTTAAGCAGGGAAGACAAACATGAAATCCCAGTGTCTGGTTTCTGTGAGTGCAGAGTGAAGAATGAATGTGTAAGATCCATCAACCGTAGACATGATTCAGTCTCTGACTCCAGAAACTCTTTTGCCCACTGCCATGTAGTCTTAAAATAGGAGCAGCCACACTGTTTCTCATGTGACCCAACCCTACAGCCATAGCTGATTGGCTCCTGGTTAATAAGCTGACCCAAGGGTAGCCAATCCATGGCCAGATTTCCAGGAGGACATCTGTCAAAGAGCTTTCCCTGAAGATAATAATGGTAAAGAAGACTAATCAGATTCTTTCAGAAATTTTGCTCCCTAGAAACTCAAAGAATGCATCTAAAACAGTCATCTATCATTTGGAATTTCAATTGTACCTTTCTGAACCCTGTACCAGTTAGCCAGAAATTCCTATAATTACTATTCTTCTTGACCCACTGACAAAATAAAGCTGATCCCTAGACCAGCGTCACTAGCAGAGGTGAGTCCCATTGACGGTGACTGGGAGAGCCTCTCGAGAGTCTGACAACTACAGCCTACCTACACCCAGACCTGCAGGCCCTAGCCTCCATCTCCACGACAGCAAATAGAGTTTCCTGTTCAATGGCACACAATGGAAGATGACGATGACATCTGACCACCCATTACCAAGACGTATTTAAGAACTCTGTCCTCACCCCTTCTGTCCCGAATGTTGCCAGCACCAGTCCCTGCATCAGAGCATCCTCCTCCTAACTGTCATCAAGGAGAAATGCTTGCATCAGTTCTAATAGATCTAGTTCCAAAGGGGAGTGCACTATCGTCCTGTGGCCTTTCTATGTAGTAGCATATAGGGCCTGCCGCCATAGGTCAGTCACTGGAGAAGCAACTTCTCTGATGGATCATTTCAGATCCAACTCTTTCCAATTATTGCCGGTATAAGGTCCTGAGCAATCAGTTTTTTTCTATCAAAAGCAGCAAACCCTGCCATGGTTGCTTTTGTCCAGGCTTCAGAGCATCTATTTCAACCATCTTCATAGGCTTAGTGGGTGAATTGCACTAAAGGACAGTTCTCTGATGATGCTATATTAAAAGGAAAGAAAGAAACCCTTCATCTAGCTCACTGGGAGTGCAAAGTGCCTTTTTTAAAAAAACCCTTGCCAGAGGCCATTTTTTCATCGCTTCTTTTTTTTTTTTTTAAGAAAGAGAAAGAGGAGGGGAGAGAGAGAAACACTGACTCAAGAGAGAGAAACCTCGATTGGTTGCTTCCTATATGCCCCTGTACTGGGGATCACACGTGTGCCCGAACTAGGGATCATATACCCCTGGACCAGGCCCAAACCTGCAATCTTTTGGTTACGAGATGACACTCCCACGAACTGAGCCAGGGCAAAGTGCCTGCCTGATTCTGATGTCTGCCTTTCTGTAGTAGCTATCAGTCTCTTTGTGCTAGGTGGTTGTGACAGTTACAAGGTGGATCCCTGCAGAGTGGCTCTAAGATTTGTTGGGGAATGGGCTTCACACTCTCACAAACTGTTTGGTTCCTCACACACTGTTTGGTTCACCAGGCAGAGCTGCTGAAATTTCAAAGGAAAAGGTTTATCTGTTTCTGGCGACTAAATTATTAAAAGTGTGGAATATACATCAAAACCACAATGATATACCACTACACACACATTAAGATGCTGTTTTGGAAAAGAAAATCGGACATAACAAGTGTGGGCAATGATGGGGAGAAATGAGCACCCTCCGTTATTGCAGGTGGGACTACAAAATGGGGCAGCCCCTAGGGAAAACATTTCAGCAATGCCTCAAAAATTGAAACATAGAATTGCCATATGATCTGCAATTCTACTCATAGGTATATACTCAAAAGAACTGAAAGCACGAACTCAGACAGGTATTTCTGCATCAATGTTCATAGCTGCATTAATTGCAAGTGCCAGAAGGTGGAAAGAATCTAAGTGGCCACTGATAGACAAATAAACAAGATGTGGTATATACATACAATGGAATATTATTCAGCCTTGAAGAGGAAGGACATTCTGATACATGCTAGAATGTGCATGAACCTTGAACACATAATGTTAAGTGAAATAAAATCAGTAACAAAATCAGAACTAGTATATGATTCTACTTCTCTGAAACACCTAAGCAAATTTATAGACAGCAAATAGAGTAAAGGTGGCCAGGGGGTGAAGGGCGGGGGATGGGGAGTTACTGTTTACTGGGGCAGAGTTCTAGAAGTAGACAGTGGTGGTTGCACAACATTGTGAATGTACTTAATGCCGCCGAACTATACCCATAAAATGGTTAAAATGGTTTTAAAAAGTATGGAAAAGTGAGTTCCTTTTGTTCAATTCCTTGCCAAGGGCGTAGGCAGCTTGGTTCTGTGCTCCACCTTCTGCCCAGGGTTTGTGAAGGAAGCCCGCGGCCACTGCGTCATCGGGCCTCCAGAAGACTGGAAGCTCGGACTCTGGGAGGAAGCTTTCACCGGACCATTCCGGCTGGATTGCAGCGGTGTTGTTCGCATTATCTGCCATTTGAAATGTCTTCTTATATTTTTCCAAATTCAATCAAATGCATGTCCATTTTTCTGCCTGACATTCTGGGCAAGCAAGTTCTGCTGGGGAATGTGCCTGCCTTCTCTTCTTCCTGAGAAACACTTTAAAATGAATAAAACATGGACCTGAGCAATTCAGCCTTCGCAGCGAGTTCTCACCAGCTTATGGCGTGTCTTTTGTTTTCTTCTACCCTTGACAGACCCGATGGCTTTGCTCTCATGCTGACTTTTACTCCTGTGGAATTGAGACTAACAGGCTGTATGTTGGTCCCATCCCACCAGAGCTTAATTTAGGCTCTAATGATTGGCAATGCCATGCTACCCAGGACTGCGTGTGTGTTCTTATGCCATCTGAACTCCACATAGATGGCCCTTCACAATTTCACTGGTTAATTGCCAGAGATAATGGGATAGCACTGGTGCCTGGCTGACACAGGCAGTCTTGTGTCTACATCTGGCTGAGTGACACCCACAGTCTCGAACACTAGGACTTTGAAGCCCAGCTCCAGCTGTGGTTTCTGCGATCAGCAAACACCTGTCCAGGGTAACTATTTTGATAAAATGAAAACACTGGCAATCTAACTCTAGAAAGAAAGATCTCTGTCAGACTTCCGGGTGGGCAGCAAATGCTCAGAAAGTTCCTGTGTGAACCATTTGTAAACTGGAAGTGAGAACATGTGTGCTTCAGGGGGCATCAGGCTAACTGCATTTGTCATCTTGGCCATGAAGGTTCAGAACACATGACAGTGGTTGGAAATAAGTGTCAAAACATCTTGAGGACACAATAGTGGCGGGCAGTGCAAAACAGTGTGACTCAGAGGCACGTCTCCCTGTATATCAGTAAAACAAAAACAAACTGTCCTAATTTTGAGTGCATTTCCCTTCCTACTCCAGATTTTCCCACTGTGCTGCTCTGTAATCTGATGGCATGATTCTGACAGGTCGGCATCTGCCGGTGGTTGGCATTTCTGATGTGACATCAGCTTCATTTTCTGCAAGAATTTTTAGCCAGCATGAGCATGAATTCCTGGAGTGGGTTAACGGTACATTTTCGCTTCAACGTGCAGCAAAGCTGGGGTAAACCCTGGGCAGCCATGTCCTCAGCCGGCCGTCAGCTCACTTCTGTCATAATTACCCAGGGCCACCAGTGCTGACAGGTTGTTAAATCAATTAGGCCATTCCATGGAGCTGGGCTAATGTCTCGTGAAATGTCACCAAACTGACAGGTTCAATGAGGAGAGCATGTAGTTTCTAAAGAACCTACCAAAAACACATTAAAGTAATGTGAGCAGAGCCTGTTGCATAGGCCTTTTCAGAGTGTTGGAGGGGAGCTGTGCGTGCATCGGGCCCTCTGCTACCTCAGCAGGTGGTTCCCTCCAGGGATCGGGACAACCCTGGCCCTCGGCACGGGGCTTCCAAGGTCTTTTCCCCTGGAAGAATTAGATGGTTCCTACAAGTCTATATAGAGTTCCTGTTTGTGAAATCAGAATTTAAATAAAATAATTAGAGCGTTGCAAAATGAGTTTGACGTGGGAAATGGGAGGCTGGGGGACTACCGTCTGAGACTAAGCAGGTATTGCTTCTTCTGTGAGACTCAGCCGTCCCGTGTTGGATGTAATGGATACAGTAAGGGGGACGGAGGGTGCGCCACAGGTGACATCCACCTGCCGACCTCCCTCCACCACACCCAGCTTGGAGGGTTGCGGTCACGGCTTCTCCACTCTTTTAGATTCCTCTTCCATGTGAGGACTGCTGGCTGCTGGAGGTGAGAGCCACTACAGAGCCTGCTGTCTTTCCCTGGAAATCACTGTGTTTGAGTGGACACTGACCTAGACATACCAACAATGCCCTCCTCTGCCTCGCCGACACGCACGTTGACACATTACCTGCCTGGGAAGCCAGGCCCCCAATGGCCAGGCTGGCTCTCACTGAGTGTGCAGGCCAGAGTTTGGCTCAGAGTAATACAGGAGTGTTTAAACATGAAATCACTGAAACTTTCAGTGAGTTAATAATGTGGTCGCATTACTTTACCTTTGCCAGTTCCCTAGCTTTGCACCCTCCCATTAACTTTCGAAGAAAAGGTGAAAGGCAGTGAAGAAATGTCCTGGCCATGGCTAGAATGTGTCAATATCCAAAGGAAAAGTCCCACCAATGTATCCTGCTTTTGTGTGCTCCAAAGAATATCCTTGATTTAGTATCAGATGGCTGTTTTGTCCGTAGAATTATTGTCAAGATTTCTAATACACTTATTCATCTTCTTATTGCTGGCCAAAACTACTCTTCCAAATCCTGAAAGCTAGATCCTTACTGCTCTTTCTCCCCGCTCCCCACTCTCTCTCTCTCTCATGCGCGTGTGTGCACGCGCACACACACACACACAGAGCAATATGCTCATGTTAAGCTCTGAGACTTTACATATCATGATAAATAAGAGTCCTCTCATTAAAGTGTTCTCTTGGAATCTTGTCATATCTGGAATCCCTGGAAAAATGAAGATATCTCTAAATATCCTGCTTTGAAAAGTATCTTAACTGAACTCTTTATGATATTTTGATAGTTTTAAGGAGCTCTAGCAGTTTCTTTTAACCTGAAAATACACATGCTCTTTGTAATACCATGTTCTTGTATGGAAGGAGAAAAATGGGAGGAAGGAAAGGAAGGAGAGAGGGAGAGAGGGAGGGAGGGAGGGAAGGAAGGAAGGAAGGAAGGAAGGAAGGAAGGGCAGGCTAGATGGATGACGGAGGTGGGGAGAGTAGAGAGGGGAGGAGAGGTGGGAGGGAGGGAGAAAACCATAATCTTGCTTTCCGACTAAAAAGCTAAGTGGAACAGTCTTTCTGAAAATTTGGTAATCATCTAGAATCTCTGTGTCATTTTTCCTATGAAAAGCAAATGACTATAGAAATAGTTTCCTCTCTTGGTTTTCAACAAATGAGGGGACTGTGCTCATAGGTTATATTTAGTCCCCAGGAACTGAAGACACTAATGGCTGTGGTTTGCAGAGTGTGGTGACGTGCCAAGTGCTTTGCATTTCTTTCATGCATTCTCACATGAGCCCCACGAAGGGTGCAGCACAGAACAGCTAACCTCTGTGGAATGTGGACTCTGTACTGAATGCTTTCACAAAATATCTCATTTTACCCTCATAACCAGACTGTGCTTTGTTATCATATAAGGAAGCAGGTTCAGAGAACTGAAGAGACTGGCCTGAAGACAGGCAGTTAATAAACGGCAGCATGGAGATGGAACCCAGCTCTGCCCGACTTCAGGGCCCAAGGGCTTCTTCCTTCAGAGTATGTTACCTTCTGAGGAGCAGGGGATTCACTTTACTGTGGATGTATTTACCTTCCCAAAAGGGGGCAGGTAATTGCTTTGCAGTCAGTGAGTCCTATGGAGCCAGAAAGGAGGTGTATTTCGGAGAGCTTATCAGTAGCAAGTTAATACCAGCATAGGCTCCAAGCCGTGGCTCTCAAACCTCAGTGCTCATTAGAATTGGGAGACTTGTTTAAAATGGAGATTTCTCAGCGCCACCTCTAGGTTCCTAGCCACTAACGGCTAACCACTAATTTATTTTTCAAACGGTCCATACGTTCACCATTCATACTTTTTAATAGATTCAGACAATGGCATTTCTTAAGGGCCGATGAGGCGACTGGCAGTTGTCATCAAAAGCGTCCAGTCTGGTGTGATGCCCGAGGCCTTGGCACTTACAGAAATGCCGCAGGATGTCCTGCGCTCACTCTAAGATATTAGCAGAAGTAGCACAGAGCACAAAGCATAGCATGTAACCCCAAAACTGGGAACGTTAAATAAATACACTTGACTGAGGAGCAGTGGGAATTGACTGTGCACTAAAGATATTTCATGGCCTTTAATTTAAATGCCAGGTAAGCTTTTATGATGCTAACCTCTGGTCACTGCCTTTACAAGGAATAGGAGAGTGTTTTGTTTCCCCAAAGCACTGATGTGCTGGTGTCCATGGGGTTCCCTCTTATTGTTTTTATATTAGTGTTTCAAATGCACATGTAATGTAATCTACCTGTCTTTTAACATTTAAATATATTCCCTTAAACATAGTTATTGAGACCTTAACTTTTTTTTACATGGAATGGCTGAGACTCAGATTTATAGCCCTGCATTTGCTTCACTATTAGATTATTCTGTCCTCACAGTCCCCAGTCTGCACCGTCTCTGCTTTGCCTGTGCTAGTGCTCTGCTCACAGAAAATCTGGGAAAACTAAAAACAATAATGATGATAATGCTATTGGAACAGCGTATGGTAAGAAGCAGCAAAGAATTAGTAACTAGGAAATGTTCCTCTACATTTTAAACTAATCAACGTACAAAATCCATCATAACCGCATATGTAGATTTGCCTTCTGATAAACAGGTGGCCCCTGACCACGAATAAGGCAGGGTTCTCTGGAAAAGATATTCATTCTATTTATGAATAGCATCTGTTCCAAGAATGCATAATATTATGGCTCCAGTGAATGCTATATAGGGAGGGGAAAAATTGGGGTGGATTTAATACTACAGCTGTGACTAGTTAGGTATGGTAACTTTCAGGTATTTAGTGGTTTCAGCAAAAGTTCTAATACACATTCCAGGCATCAAGAACCACAGGGAAGACTGTAAAAATATTTAGACGAAGAATTAATACACTCACTGCTCTGAGAAGACTAGAAAGTCCATGCAGTTTCCTGTTGGCTTTAACTGCTCTCAGTTCATCATCTCAGGGCGAAGAGGGCTACGGGTTCCCACACAGGGACAGGGGTTGTGGTGATGGCACGTGTGGGAATGGGGAGTCCCGCTGGGTCTTATCCTTGACAACTGGGAAAAAGGGACCCAGTTGTCAGGGGAGGTGGGTGATAAAGGAAACCATGCAGCAGTGGCCCAGGGGCTCACTAACTATTAATTGTTCCAGCCAAACAACACTGGGTTTGGACTTCTACTGTTATTTTGTAACTACTGCTGATGAAAAGCTGACTTTCACAAATGATTTATTTTCTTGTTTCATGTTTATTAGTTGCCTTACTAAAAACCACTAATAGTTTTCCTTGGCCTCTCTTACGTGAATTTTTCAATGCTATTTGCTTACAGAAAGTTTAATTTTTGTTGAATTAAACCAACCAAATAAATAGCACCCAATCTGTTTGAAATACTTAGGAGGCTCATAAACAGAATTTGAGGACAGTAATCTAAGACAGAACACTATAAAAGCAAAACTCAAAATGATTTTAAAAGAAATGGACCAGAAGTTCAAGAAAACCTGAACATTGTCTAAAGGGCCTGGCCATTTCATTATTGGCGACCCTCAGCTGACATTTTGACCCTGCTCATATGGTGAGGATCTGTGACTCAGGATTTGCGCAATGTGAGTTTAAATGCTCAGTCCTCCCGCCTTTTTTAACTTTGGAGATATTCAGCCATGCAGTCCAGCAGATAGTCATTTTATCTACATGACCACAAGTAGGGTGCTACGTTGTGGAAAACAGAGGGGACTGATTTGTTCCTGCGTCTTAATTTATAAAGGTGACCAAACGACAACACAGAGGGGTCAATGCCATTGAAAGAAAAGTTTAAGCTCAAGGTTTCCCTAGAAACAAGAGGCATGGAACACTGTTTGGGACCACAGGGGAAGGCGCCAGTGTCCAGAGGCAGTTAGGGACAAGGGGAAAGCATAAACCTCAGCCTTGATGGGGTTTCTGTGGGAAAGGCAAAGCAAGGCTGGGAAAACTGCTCAGGGCTGGCTGGTTTGAATGACCGTGGTGGGCTTTGGGGTACAGGGGCACTCCCTATGTCAGACAGGGAGAGTATTGGCTTAGTGTGCAATAGTTAGATAAGGAGGTGGCTCAGAGGATGGCTCTGGATGGCAGGGGAGCTGTAGACAGTTGTGGCCTTTAGTTTGGCCCTGCAATTAATGGATGCCAAGTAGACAAATGCAGAACCTAACACAACACAGTCAGGACAGGGATGGACAGTCCCTTCCACCAGGAACTCAGAATCTGTTATCCGAACTAATTAGGTGTGCCACTAAAGCAGATCCAAGGTGTACCATGGTCAATGCTATGCTAGCAGCTAAAAAAAATGCGATGGCACTTTTATGGAGGCAAACAAGCAAAGACATGGAAAGCGAGTTTCTCATATGGAACATTTACATTCTCTTCAATGCTCAACTATGATTGCTACTTCAAAATCATGCAACCCTGGTAATAAATGCTACCCTTATATGCATGGAAGAACTTAAGTCAAGGCCCAGCCAAGTGTCTGACGTGTGAAAAATGTTGAATGAAAAGCAGTGCTCACTCCTTCCTCCCAACCTACTGTCACTTTTGTGTTGCTCTATCTTGTGTTATGACTGATGCCATGACACTCTGACATGCCATTCTTTTTTTTTTTTTGCAATTAATATTGGTAACTAACTTGTTTCATAGGTGTTCACATATTCCCATTTTTTAAAATAAAAAGTCACACAGGGTTAAAGAATATGCTCAAGTTAATTTGGGTTGATTCTTGATTAGCTGGTGCTGATGGCAGAGAGCAGCGCTGGTGCCCATATCTGGCCACGTCACTGTCTTCTTGAAGCCACATCTGCATCACCTTTGTACCATTGGGATCCCAGCCAGCCACTGTCATTCCCTGGAGGACAGGAAAACAGGGTTTTCCTTATGAATTTGGCAAGGATTTGTAGATTTTGGGCAGGGGGATGTTTGGAATGTTCTGTCAGCCACTAGTAAACAGCAACCCTTTGCTCGGGTGATTGGTGACACCGCTCAGGAGAGAGGCAGAGGGGCTGGTTTCCATTAACGTGCAGCCTTATGCAGGAAAGAGCTGACAAAGAGATAGCAAACGATTACAGATCCATTCTTCTTAGAGTGAAGGCATGTGACTGAAAAATGTTTGTTATTCTTTTCTTCACCCCTAGGGGTGTAAAGTTTTCTGTTTGGGAAGTGTCAAATCTTCCAAGTAACAGTTAACAAACACCTCTTGCTCTCCATTCCCGAGGGACATTGCTGTGCTATTCTTTATCATCACACACTGATGTCCACGGCTACTGTCTTTTTGTTTGTTTATTATGTACAAATCATTCTGTTAGCTCTTGACACAATATTTTTATTTCTTGAGTTGTATCCCTGCTTCTTATCTGGGCATGTACTTCAAATTCAGATTTTAGGGTCTCAACTGTAGGAATTAGAAATTAAATTCTAATTGTGCCTGTTGTTGATGAGGACCAGGAACCCCTGCAGATGGTCCTGAAATAGGTGGTCCATGGAGCACTCTTTGAAAAAACAGAGTTCATGCTTAAAATAATTATGCGGTACGACCTCTGAATTAATATACAGCGCATTAATATCTACGAACATTTTATCAGCACCTGTTGAAACCCTCTCTCTGGTTTTCCTATATTCATTGTTTGACTTTCTAGAACAAGCCAACAGGAGGAACTTCAAAGTTTTATCAAGAACATTAATCTTTTAAAAATGGGAACTGGTCGTGTTTTTGAGGCTGAGAAAAACATCAAAGACAATCCAAGTCAGCTAAAGGAAACCTTCTAGAAGGTCTTCACAGAAGGGCCCCATGACAAGGAAGGAGGAGGGTCATTCTAAGGTCCTTGAAAAAATAGCAAGTTAAAGAAACAAGGGGTTTTGTTTTTGTGAGTTTTCTTTTAAAAGAAAGCCGTTAAGCATTCTTTTTCTGGTCTTTGCACATCTGCCCTGATGACTCAGTAGTCCAAGTTCCTTCCTGAGTCTGAAATCCCTTCTCCAGGACTCAAAAAAGGCGGGGACCTTGGGGTACTCAGGCTGGGCACTGGCACACACGCCCACGCAGCACAAGATTTCTCACAGCGTCACACAAAAAGTTGTCTTGAAGTATATTTTATGTCACACAGGTAGTAGATATGCTTTCCTGTGTTTAAATCTCCCCAAATCAAGTAGGTGGGAGGACGGGACTGATGTTTCATGAAAGTGGGTGTGGGTGGTGATCGGGAGAAGGAATGTGATTGCTCTAACCGTCAGGATAAAACTAATGTGTGTGCTTTCTGAGTAACAAAGACCTGACTCAGCAAGAAATGTCCTTTTATCTGAAAACATCGTAAGAATATACATGTGTATATTTGCATATGTGGATATGTAAAAACGCCGGGGATTATATATATATATGTTTATACTATGCATATGGTTGGTTTCTCACATCCTGTGCCCACCATTCCATGTCCATGTACTGGGGATTTGTGTGGGAAGAGGGCCCATGAATTTCCTTACCAACTTTTATCTTCATGTGGGGAAATACCACACTGTCCTTTGTCTCTGTCTTCTCACATTATAATTCAGACAATCACCCATTCTTAATGATGTATCTTTTCAGCCTTGCCCCTCTCCTGTCCGTAATTCTACTCCCAAATCTTCAGAAAATCTCCCACCTTTCTCCTTGCTCCAGCACCACCATCCCTTTCTATCCTCATTTTTTCATTCTGCCTGCTCGTTGCAAATGGTCTTCATCACGGCTCGAAAACATTAGAGCAGGGCTAGTGATATATCAGTATTGAAAAAAGAAAGAAGCCAAACATTTTGAAATGAGGTCATTATGACAAAGAGCCAGTGTCAAGAAGCCATATAATTCTATAAAATTGTGAAGCCGTTTTTTGCAGAATCTGGTATTTCCATCTCGTTACCTTCCTTACTGGCCATTCCGTTAAATCACAATTTCTCATTAAGCTTTACTTGGGTTGCATTAGCTTCGTTTCTAGTATTGCTCCAATGTTGTTTTCTACAGCATCTCAGTTACATTACAAAATTTCTGTGAGGGTGACCCGGAAAGCCAGCAATATAACATTATTCTACAGGGAAAACGTGTCCTAACCTCAGTTCACTGACTGATTAATGATCTTGCAGAAACATTTGGCTCCATACACGTCTGCATCGCACTGGGCAAATATAGGTGCTCCACAACAACAAAAAGGTACTTCACTGAGGTGACAAATGGAGGGCAAATGGGAATTGTATGTCACTGAAACAATCTATTCCTGAACGATGCTTTTATGACAAGAAGTCATGTGACCACTGCTA
>PVKM010023710.1:0-21011 GCA_004027735.1 Carollia perspicillata | reverse complement strand
CAGTTGTGTCACTGTTTTTATTCCGTTATTGATTATGTTTGTAACTTAAATATATCTATACTTTCATCCCCTGTCCATAACCTCTAGAAATGACATTTTGACTCTCCTCCTTGTAAGATGAGCACACCGTCTCTACTCCCATCACTTATCATCACCCTAGCCCAGCTCTTCCCGGATTCCTTTCTGCTCTGTTACTCCGCGCTCCCTTCTGTATTTTTTCTATAGCAATAAGTATAATGACTATAGTAAATAGCACATTTTATTTCTCTTAAAACTTTCTATTGAACTGCAAAGTGTTTTAAGCTTTCTTTAAACATCTATTGATTTGATAATGATGTTTTTTTTCCCTCCTCTCAGATTGTTGCTGATTTTGTTAGCTCTGCTCACGGTCATTTAGTGCCTGATCTTGCAAATCAGAAGTTCCACTTTAGTTTCTTCTCACACTGCAAGTCCTCTCCTGCCTCGGTTTGTTATTTGCTGTTCTCTTCATCTTTTCCTCTGCTTTGCGTTTTGTGCAGCACCGTGAACCACAAAGTACGCTACAACATAACTAATTATATTTGGCAAAAAAAAAAGAAAGAGTAGGCAAATGCTTTATTTTGGGTTTCTAAATCCTAGGAAGTCACCACTTTGTTAACTTTATCTGGTTTTCAGTAGGATAGTTTCAGGGAAAAGTAAACAGAGACATCTTTTTCCCTGTTCTGTCCAATAATTGAAAGTTTACAAGCCATAGTTTTATGTTCACAGATTATTTCTTCAAAATATTTTACTGTGTACTTGTTTGTTTGAAGCTCATCAGCCAATCCTATGCTAACTTGCAAAGATATTTTTCCCATCTTGTATCATTTAGCTTAGCGTTCTTTTTCTCTTAAGCGCTTAAGGCAGTTTGACACTTAGTATTTCAATGGATTTTTTTCATCAGGCCTCCAGATTATTTATAATCGTACATGATATTTTCCAGATAATATTTGTACATGAATTATATACATATTAGTATAACAAATATTAGAGTATAAGATCAGATAAAGGGTATTTGTTTCTTACAGTGTTAGCTTTCAAGCTTTCATGCTGACATCCCAGTAATTTCAGGTATGGGGGGAACCGAAAACTGGGAGAAGGTGGATCCAGAGTCAGGTACTTACTTGCCCCTCACGCTGGAATAGTCCTATAGGAAGTGACAGCAATACAGATGACAGTGTTCATTGCGGATGTAATGTGGCAGCAGGTTTCTCTAGGGCAAGTGAGGATACTTGCAGCTGGAGTGGTGCCATCATTGTCATTGTAGATGGTGTGAGTGATTTGCACTTGACTAGAGACAGAAAGATGTGTGTGGTCTTAGGGAGAAAGGGATGTCAAGCCGTGCGTCGTCAGGCAATCAGGAACCAGGAGGATGTTTCATCTTCTAAGGGAAGGTAGACTACTGTCAAGAAACGAAGGTACAATTCTAGTTAGACATTCTAGCCATAGCGTAGTTAAGAAAAGGTGCAGCACAGAGGTATCTTGGGAGTTTATCTAACCTAGTATTTATCAGAATGCAACCTATCATGTTTCCTTGGAGTTCTAACTAAAGATTCAGATCCTTATTTCTCTTCCAGTGGTTAAGCCACAGATAGGACTCAGTAGTCTATATTGAACTACCTGGGAGATTCTTTCAATTCTTGAAATTTGGGAACTTTCATCTCTAAGCAAATGAGGTGCTGAGTTGATAGGACAATAAATTCCCCTTGGCGTAGGGATTAATGCCAGTCTTCCTAATCCACTGTCAGCCTTTTAGGTGTGGGCAAGGAGTGCAATGGCGGTGCCTGCAGTTTGAAAGCACTTATACTGTCTGTGGAGGGGAGCTGGAATGAGGCGGGGCTGAGCAGGGATTACACGGTTGCTTTGTTTTCTGCACTAGTTGAAGATGTAAACAAAATATGAAAATATATTTTAGCTCCACCATATTCTACTTTGTTTTCCATCACAAGTACTTAAAATTATATCAATAGATGTAGCTTCATAATCAATGTAAGACAATGCGTGTATGAATGTATTAAATGTATTACAGTTTATGAGGTCTAACTTCCCTTTGAAAACTATGTGGACATGAAAATCTATTTTTTCTTTAATAAAGATGAGAGCTAGACTAGTCTTCAGTTAGTCAAAAATAAGTTTTAAGTGGCATGTTGAAATAAAATAAGGTTTCACAGCTAAACGACTATGTGATGAGGGAAAGCAAGCATGCCAGTTGGATTAAATCATGTGGGGTGTGCTTAGCTGCATTAAACTGTGGGGCCAAGGGGTTGTTAAGAAGTGGGATTTTGAGTCCACCCGCAGACTTTTTGAAGGCAACTCATAAGAAACAGTTGATAGTGATGTCATGTTGGTGGCACTTGAGCTTTCTCCTGGAGGTTGTAATCCAGTATTTGCAAACCTGCAATTACTATTCCAAAGGAATTCCAGGTTTTCATGATTGACTCTGGATATGTCTGAAAGGCGCTGAGAAATAATACACAAACCAGGCACAGCAATGCAATGTTAAAGCAAGTTTTGTTTCAATAATATTAAATTTTGATCTTTCTAATGATATCATGTTATGTCATAAGAACATTTACTATGATTGGCAGTTCGTTTTGTTTTTTTATGTTTTTGTTTTTGTAGTTATAATATCTGCTAATCTTTCAAATAGAAAAATGTTTTATTCCATTATTATGAATGTATATATCATAGCTTGATTAAAAAATGAAAAATAGTGGAATTTTTAAATTAAAATGTAAATATTTGTATCTAGCTATTTGAGGTAAATATTTTAAAATAGGTTTCTATGAATAGCACTTTGAATAAAAATGTGAATGCTGTAAGTATTTATATAATGGAATGTCAAAATATAATTTTGATTGTTAATTTTGAAAATAAAGTCTGGTAGAGCCATCATTTCTACTCTGAAATATGTAGATAACATAACAAAGTTCAGTTTTGCACATGAGAATATATTATACATAGTACTGTTTTTGGTGAAAGAAAATGAAACTTTTCCTTTATTTTAATCATTTCACTTTTTTAAATATTTTATTTATTTATTTTAGACAGAGGGGAAGGGAGGGAGAAAGAGAGGGAGAGAAACACCAATGTGTGGTTGCCTCTCGTGCACCCCTTACTGGGCCCCTGACTGGCCCTCAACCCAGGCATGTGCCCTGACTGAGAATCGATCCTCAGACCCTTTGGTTTGCAGGCCAGTGCTCAATCCACTGAGCCACACCAACCAAGACCTAATCATTTCATTTTAATGTGTTTCAGGAACTGTCCTAGGCATAGGGAACAGAGCTGTGAAGAAGACAAAGGGTTTGCTCTGGTAGCCTGGGTATTCAGATGGGGGAGATAGAGTAAACAAGTCAATAACAATTCCAGACTGATATGATGATGATTCAGATGACAGTTGTCACAGTGGTGATAATGATGGTCGGCTTTCATAGATGTAAAGGTACGTTCGATGTCGTCGCATGTGATGTGCAACTAATAGAGAGGGATTTATAATAACTGAAGCCAACTGTTAAGGGTGTGAATTCATTTCTCTCTTCAGAGTCTCAAGTGCATCTCTACGATACCCTGGAAGACTTGGAACTGTTGCTCTTACGTGTCACAGAAATGTTAGTTAGGTAGCCTGTGAGTTAATGAAGTCAATCAGTAGGATGATATGTTTACAAAACACTGACTTTATTAAATGAGGAAGTAGTAACAGATTTTCAAGTAGTTACAAGACTGTTTTCCTCCTCTCACCTCCTTTCTCCACCCCTTTGCCAATGAGGAATATTTTTTCTATTACAGTTTTTGAGACAGCACAGGTGATTGCTTGGAATGGTCTCTCCTTTTACTTTGCTTTGTTGCCTCACACTACTTTGCAGTGCTTATATCAGTATGTGTAACATTGGACACATTCAAAGAAAGAAAAAAACTGAATAAATTCAAATTGTCAGTTATTGGGTATGAGAATAATCTGCAAAAGATAATAAATTGATGATGAACTATTATGCAGCCTTAGATTTATATTTTGTAACCTGATAGATTGTATACCGTATTCCAAATATTGTTTTCAAACTCTCTGAAAAATAGAAAAACTAGGGTAGAAATAACATCTAGGAACTTCTTTTATTTAGGTAGCTAAATTGTTTCATTTTTAGGGTTGGCCTCTCTCTGAATTCCGTTCTGGTGTTATATCCTTGAAAAAAAGCAAAATATTTGAAACTGCTGGGAGGACATTGGATTCCTCCCCCAAAAGCCAGAATCTACAAAAAGAAAAGAGACACAATTGTAAAATTATAAAATCTAGAATTATAAATGACATCATTTAAACTCATAAACATTATATAATAGAGTGAATATTTTAATACATTTACTGCCATCTAAAACATTTCTTTATAACTTGTACACCTTAATGTTTCATTGCTAAAAGGACGCTCATTCTGAGAAGAAGAAATATTTTCAGAACGGAAGTCTGGGTGGCCATCATGACAGTCACAAAGGCTGACCTTGGGCAAAGGTCCCTGCTCCCTCACTGCATTTGAAGTGCGCCTTTCTTACCTTTCCCAGGCCTTTTCTTTTACTGTCATTGAAGCAGATGGAAAGCAGACAGCAAGCAGCAAGCCAACAAAATACAAAAATAAAAGAGCCAACCAGAACAGCCAGTGACTCTTTGATCAGGTTTAGAAGAATGGAGGTAGAAAAAGTAAGCAGGTTTGCGGTTAGAGAATCCCTTCCTATCCTCTAGAGATTTTATATATATAGGTATTATTTTTTACTTGGCTGAGCCCTCTCAAATATCTCCAGTACACAGGCATACCTCGTTTTATTGTGCTTCGCTTTATTGCACTTCACAGGCGCTGTGTTTTTTTTTAAATAAACTGAAGTTGAGACCTTCTTCCAATAAAAAGATTATGACTCGCTATGTTGCGATACTCGCTTCATTCCGGTGGTCTGGAACTGAACCAGCAATATCTCCGAGGTATGCCTGTACTCTCGTTTTTTTCCTTCCTCCAAAAGTCTTATCTCAAAAATGCAAGCCTCTTAGAAATCAAGACTTTAACTTTGAAATTAAGACTAATGAAGGGAGTCATGGTAGCTTTCAGTTAATTCAGAAGGATTGCCCTGTGTCTAACAGGGAAGGGTAGCAGAGCTCTATTTCTGGTGCTGATGGAGGTCTGATGGTCTTGGTGGTAACACTTTTGTGGCTCGAGCTGTTAATGAAAGAGAAACTTGAATAAGGAGCTATATAGATATAGCTTTAGGACAGAAGGGTCAGGGGCAAAGAGATGCCAAGAAATTTGGAAGTGTTCAGAAAATGTGAACAACTCAAAGTCAAATGAGAGGGATTACAACATGTGCCTGGAACTGACCTTGGACTGAAGTTCTTTGGCCTTAACACTACACTTCAGCTCCCTTAGTGATCACGTGCATGGGATTTCTGTGATCAGGGCTCTGAAAAACAAAATGACTCGCAAATGGACTTTTACACTAGGCCGTGTATTACATAATTCCATTTACATAAAATGTCCAGCACAGGCAACTTCACAGATACAGAAAGTAGTTTGGTGGGTGGCAGTAGCAGTGTGTTGGGCGTGCTTGGGGAGGGGACAGAGGGCATGGGGAATAGGGGCTGACTGCTAACATCAAGGGTTTTTCTTTTTTGGGTGATAAAAATATTCTGGAATTAGATAGTGATGATATGTGCAACCTTGTGAATGTACTAAAAACAACTGCATGCATTTTCAATGGTGAATTTAATTATATATCGTTAAAAAGCAATCGAGTCGTTGGTTGGAAACTGTACAGTTGTCTCTGTCAGTGGCTCAGCTGAGCTGCAAAGAGAGTGCTGGGTTGTCAGGTTCAGGCAATTGGAGCAATAAACCAAACTAAAGAGTTAAGCCTTTAATCTCTTACTATGATAGTATAAGCAAGAGCCCAAACCAGAGAAAGTATGAACTCCCCCTATTCCATTTGCCCCATAGTTGAAGGCTAGGTGGATCAGGGTAGACTTGGGGTGTCATCTCACCATTGAAGGAGCCCCAAACAAAGGCTTCACCAATGTTATGAACCTTTAGATGGGGTTGTGGAGGGCAAGGGGGAAGTGCTAGGAGTGGAAAAGTTCAAGTACAGGGTACCAAGTTAGTTGGCAAAGTGTGTCCTTAAGGTTTCCCTTCCTTATCTGCCCCCTCTCTTTCCACCCAATAAGTAGGCATCATCAGAGATGCTTGAAGAAGACCACAGACTAAGGACTCAGATGGAGACACCTCGGAATGAAGATACCTGGCTAGAAATTCAAATATGCAAAAAACATTGCCCAACGGGTCAGGGGTCCCTGACTCCTATACTGCAGCTGTCTTCAGAGACAGCAGTGCACTGACCTTGTACCAAGTCTGGTGTATAGAGCGCAGCTTTTCTCTCTGAGAGCTCCCAGGTAAAGCCTTGGTAATTCTCTGAAAAGTCACACACAAATTTTTAATTGGGAGCCAGATTTCTTAATCTATGTATCACCGGTTGTTTTGTGGACACAGGTAAACCTATTTCTATCATCCCTTTACATTCTTTGCATTAGAATGCCAAGTAGTAGGTTATTGTTCCATTTTACTTAAGGAGAAAAAAAATGCTTCATTATCTTCTAGGTGTTGAACTAATTCAGGGCACATTGCCAGGCTTTGCTTTACCAATAATTCAAGTTGTTTGAGCATGCATTATACGTTCTATATTCATATAATTAACAGCTGATATTTAATCCAAACCCATATAGTACACTAGGGCATTAGGTAATAAATGGTCTCCTCTTTAGAGCGAGAAACAGAAATCGGTGGTGTAGATAGGTGTGTTATAAGGAAATTTAATTTAAAAATGTACAAAAAGGCAGATTAGAGATAAAGATTTATGAATCTTTCAGATAAAGGAGAACTTTGTGAATATATATATTTGCCTACTTTTTTTCCCATTGGAATAACTAAAATTACTGTAAATCAAGTTAATGCAATCTGTTAATATATTGAGGGATTTACTGTGATCGTACAGTAAGATGGCTAAGAGATAAAATGCTAAAGAAGTAAACAAACTCTCTGCCATCTCCAGGCTTATCCACTATTAGGGGCTCCATGCAAAGAGAGATTTACTATTGGGTTGGCCAAAAAGTATGTTTAGTTTTTTCTGTAAAGTAGAATACATTTTTCATTTTCACCAATGACTTCATTGATTTGGATATTTTGAGTATGTCAGCTACTTCCCTTGTGGTATAATGTTGATCTCAACCTGGTCGCTCTCCACTTCAACCGGTCTACTCAACAGTGGAGCATCATCCAGTGAGAAATGTCCAGCACAAAACTTTGCAGACCACTTTTGACACGTTTAATTGGTCACGGAACCTTCTCCATAGAGTGCACAAACCTTTGTTTGTGTTTTAGTTGGCATTTTTAAGCTTTCTTGAAATAATAAAAAATGTCCTGGCTGATGCGGCTCAGTGGACTGATTGCCAGCCTGCACACTAAAGAGTCACCTGTTCGATTCCTGGATTGAGCATGGGCTGTGAACCAAAGGGTTGCGGTTCGATTCCCCATCAGGGCACATGCCTGGGTTGTGGGCCAGTTCCCCAGTGGGGGACACATGAGAGGCAACCACACATTGATGTTTCTCTCCCTCCCTCCTTCCCCTCCCCTCTCTCTAAAAATAACTAAGTAAAATCTTTAATAAAAAAAGAGATAAAAAGCATAATATGCCAAAAATATTGCTTATTTTCTTCCATCCTTGATATTAAATGGCTACCCCCAAATTCACCAATTTTGATAAGCTTTTAAATGCATACTGATATAACAGCTGTCACAATACAGTCTAACAAAATGGTTTTTAATGAAATTAAGGACAACTAAGAGCTTCTAGAGCCATCTTATGGGGGGAAAAAAAAAACCACACTTTTTGGCCCACCCGATAATAGTGTAAGAAATGCTCTGATAAGGGAAACTCAATGTGCTCAAGGGCTGCATTGAAATAGCCCTAAATTCAATTTTGCAAGGGCAGGGGAGTTGGGCTGGCTTTTAAGGGACGGCTACCTGAGTAAAGTAAGATGTTATCCTGGGCTTAAATTGTGAAAATTAAAAAGAAAGCAAAAAAAGGAGAGAGTAAGTGCCAATAGCCACAAATTAAGGTGCTGTTGGGGACCTGAGTGGAGAGTACCATAGCTACAGCACGGAGTATTTGGTTTAACATTGAGAGCAGAAGCTGGAAGAAGAGGTGAGGACTGAATAAGGAAGACTTTCTAAAACAGATTAGAGGGAACGATTGAATGTCATTAGGCAAGGTGATGACATAATCAGATTTACAGAGTCTACCTGATGTCATTGCCAAGAATGGATTAGAAATGAGCGAACTGCAAAGACAGAAAAGTTCTTCTGAAACCTTTGGAATTAATCCAGGCAATATAATGATGTTCTAATTTAGGACAGTAGCCATCACAATAGAGAATAATATATGGTATAAAAAATAATCTCTAGGATTTAAAATGCATAGGTGTTAGTGATTAGATATGAAAAGCACAGGAAAGAATCTAAATTTCTACTTGTGGACAGAGTCACAATTTACTCAAAAGGGAGCAAAGAAAGAGAAATAGGTCTGAGAAGATGACAATAAATTTTAGATATGTTGAATTTATAATATCTATGAGCAATCAAGTGGAAATATCTAGCAACCAATCATATATATGCTGGGTGTGTGGCTCATAAAAGAGATCTGAATTATGGATATATGATATATTTAGAAATTGTCAAACTATTACATATTAATGTTAATGGTAAGGGCTGTACAACAATGGATGTGGTTATTCAGGACAAGTATGCATCGGAGAGGGATGCCTGGAACAGCAACCAAATGAACAGAAACATTAACAAAAGGCAAGTGAAGAGGAGGCATTAAAGTAGAGAGTGAGTAAGAAAAGTCCGGAGAGTTAAGAAGAAAACCATAAAATGGGTGTAATGAAACCCAGGAGAGAGATTGTTACAGGAAGGAAGTAGTTAATGGCATTATAATCAGGTTAGGGGAAAGGCGTGGGAAAGGAACCAATTTGCTCAGCATCAAGCTTGTTGGTAGCTTGGAAAGAGCACTTGGAGTGAAGCACTAGGACTAAATCCAAACCTCAGTGAATCGAAGGAGGAGTTAGAGTGAATAAAGTCAACCCTTAAGAAGTTAAATAGTAAAAGGCTTGGGGCCCCATTTATCACGTTTGTGTGGCCAGTTCCACCTAGAGAAATTTTGCCACCTTTGACATTTCAGTGAGATGTGCAGTTTTTCCCCACTGTAATGAAGATGCCTATAGAAGCCGAAAGTGTCCTCTTCTTTGATCATTTGCAACGTGAAATGACAGAGGCTGTGGCAGACTTTTCATTGATTGCTGCTGACAAAAGAAGCAAGACCAACAGAGTATCTGTTCTGGCAGTGGCCTTGGCAGCAGCGTAGCAGATTGGGGGGGGGGGGGGGTGCCAGAGAGAGGACTGGAGGCTGCGGCACCCCTTCTCTGCACCAGTTGCAGAGACGAGGGCATTCGAGCCTCCATCTGAATTGTCTGGCATGATTTTAAATGTAGTTTTGAATTCATAACCTCTCTTGGTTTCTCCCGGTTTCCTTACTTGGCACTCCAGGCTTTTTAGAAATTACTAACCACCCAATATCTTTTAAATATATCTTTGTCTGCTTTACCGAGTCAGTTTCTGTTTCTTCTACTTAAGAATTCTTACTGATAGGTGATTTTTATTGAGACATAATTCATATAAAGTAAAATGCACAGTATTCTGTCTTTTTATTGGTGAGTTTTATCTCAATGTATGAATATAGCACAGTTTATTAATTCATGAATACCTAATACCATATCCATATTTGATTTTTGTTTTAATTTTGATAGACATGTCATCATTTCCATTGGCTACATATGGAATAGAAGTAGCATTTCTGGTGTCAAGGTAGATGTATTTTAAACTTCTTAAGAAACTGAAAAGCATTTTTTTAAAATAAACCAACCAAAAGGATTTTTATCTCCATTCTCATATTTTGTTTCTAATATTTCCTTTTAGTTTGTATAGTTCCTACTGCTCTGTTTTTATAAAATCATCTCCCTATTCACTCTTACTCACTTTTTCTACTGACATACACTTTAAATAGCATAATATATTCTTATAGTTATTTTAATGTCTTGTCAGGTAATTCTGAAACCTGGGGTTTCCTTTGGCCTCCTTCTCTGTATTTTCTATTTGGTCATTGGTTACCCTGTTAGCTGCCTAAAGCTATTGTAACAAACTGTGATAAACTAGGTGGCTTAAAACAATGAAAAGGTAATGTTTTTGCAGCTCTAGAGGCTAGAAGGCTGAAAACAAGGTGTCAGCAGGGTGATCACTTATCAATACTTGGAAGCTGATAGAGGATTTCTCTGCTCCATACATCACTCCCACCCTCTGTCTTCACATGGCACTTCCCGTTTCCTTGTCTTCATGTGGCCATCTTCATATAAGGACACCAGTCATACTGAATTAGGGGCCTGTCCTACTCCGGATGACCTCATCTTAACCAATGATGGTTGCATTTTCTTGTTTCTTCTCCTGTACAATCATTTTAAAACCAAATACCAGATATTTGTTTAAAGGAACAGTAAATACTGAAGTAAATAATATGTATGTCCAGGAGAGGACATGGCCCATCTTCTCTGAGTCCATTGAGTCTGTATTGGATGTGGGTCTGGTTTTGTTGAGACTTTACTTAAATTCTCTCCTCCTCAGACTTCAAATTATTTGAAAGCAGAATAACAGGGGCTTTTGTTGTGTCCCCTGCTCATCTCCCAATCCTTACTGGGATGCTTCTCAGTACTCCTGTATTGTCTCCAAATTTTGGCATAAAGGCTTGTAGAAAAGAGTTTGTGGGTTCCGATTCTCTTCGTTCAACTCTTTTACTCTTGTCCACATTTATAACATTTTCTTCTTTGTGCTGCTCCGCTAAAGTTGAAAACATCATGTCCCTTCTCTTCTAGATTAGGCTTCTTGCATATTAGTCTATAGGTTCTTTTTTTCTTTATTTGCATCTCCATTTCTCTGGTGGGCTTTATAAGTCATGAAGTGTACATCATCTTGTATTTTTTATTATCAGTAGGGTAGATTTGGAGTGTTCTTGCAGCCTTCTATGATCTTGGATGTAGAAGTTACTGATACACTTTTTAAAGACCCTTTGAAAATTTCTCTTTTGCCTGAGGTTATTAAGGATAAACTACAATGTTTTGTTTGTATCTGGGTATGCTATCATAACTAGGGAACACCAACTACAAACCCTCATTCAAACTTCCCTAGCTGAAGATTATTAGTAAACCTCCAATAAATTAGCCCAAAATATCTGTGATGACTGCTTTCTTCTCAGGAACTGTGCATTTACCACTTTGGCATAAATGTAAGCTAGATAAGCAAAGTATTATAAATAATTTGGGTGAAGTTACATGTAATGCAAGGCCTGTTGTAGGTAGAAAAATTCCTTCCCCTACCACAAAGACATATCTGTCCTAATTCTTAGAATCTATGAATATGTTACTTAGCAAGAGAGTCTTCCCTAATATGATAAAACTGAAGGTCCTTAAGTTGAAGAGATCAGTCTGATGGGCCCAGTCCAATCACACGAGTCATTAAAAGTAGGGAAATGTTCATGGCTGTTGTTAGAGAAAACTGGTGCTAAACTAGAATGATGAGAGAGGCAATACTGCTGGCTTTGAACATGGAGGTCACGAGCCGAAGAATGGAGTGGCTGATAGAAGCTGGAAATGGCAAAAAAAAAAAAAAAATGGATTCTGCTCTAGACCCTCCAGGAAGAAATGCAGCTCTCCTGTCCATGAGACTCCAGTCCATGGGACTCATGTGAGACTTCTAACGTAGAGAAGTGTAAGGTAATTAACTTATGTTGTTTTAAACGACTAGGTTTGTGGTAATATGCTATAGCAGCAATACAAAAACTGATGCAAGGCCAAAACAAGAAAAATATATTTTTGCATATCTACTTTTGAAAATTGTACAGGCAAAATGACAAAAATAATTTTTTTCTCTTATTCTCCTCAATCTTTGGTTTACCAGGAGAGTAATATAAGAAAGAAATTAGAACACTGGAAAAAATATGAACATCTTTATAAACATAAAACTTGAAGACTAAGAAACATGTATGTTTTAAATCCAAAGACCCCCAAGGAAAGGAGATCTCATAACAAATTCACTCCCTTTCAAATGTTCCATAGCCCTCAGTATCCGAGCATTAGTCTTCATATGATATTTACAAATGTTCTCAATAACATCATTAACATACACTTAATGAATCAGAAGCATTTCATAATGAGATCTTTTTAATGGATCTATAATAGTGAAAACCAGATAAATTTGCAGTTGAGGATGATTCAGAGAAAGAGCAAAACAAAAGCAACTAGTTTATTTATAGAAAGACATGGAACTTAATAAAACTTCGTAGGTTGGTTTGTTGCTTCACAATTGAGAACATCATACCATATTTTTCTTTTTCATTGATATCATTTGAAACATATTTCCTGAAGATAGTGCTACTGTTTCTCCTGAAATACAACTTTTCTAACCCTGTGCTAATGCCAGAAATTCCCGTGGTTCTCTAGCAAGTGGCCAGTTTTGAAGCATAATTTAATTGCACTCCAATTTACCTTGTCCAGTTACACTCCAGGTTTTCTACAAGCAGTCCCATTATACTCTAAAATGCCATCTTCCCCAAGGGCAAAGCATAAGAATCCTTGAAAGCTGGCATTTTAGTCTTGCTCTTGAGATTATTATATATTTTCTGGCTAAGGGACTGGCTGTACTTTTTTGGGTTATATCTAAACACTCTATCTATGAACTATATGATTCATTATAAATGAGTATGACAGAAAATCTAAATAAATAAGATTGTTATACTCTTTGATATTATAGTTTTGTACTCTTTTAAATACTCTGATATTAAATGAGAATTATATAAATACATGTATTATCAACTTAATGATCTGAGTCTATCAGATTTTATAGCTTATAGTATTGGTTTGGCCAAAAAGTCTGTTTAGTTTTTTTTTTTTTTTTCTGTATGATGGTTCTAGTAGCACTTAGCTGTCTTTAACTTCACTTGAATCAATTTTGTTAGATTGTACTGTGACAGCTGTCATATCAGTGTGCACTTAAAAACAACTTATCAAAATTGGTGCATTTTTGTGTAGCCATTTTAATATTGAAGATGGAAGAAGATATGCAACATTTTTGGCAAATAATGCTTTATTATTTCAAGAAAAATAAAAACAGTTGAAATGGAAATAAAGATTTGTACAATATATGGAAAAGGTGCTGTGATGGATCGAATGTGTCAAAAGTGGTTTGCCAAGTTTCTTGCTACTATTGACATTTTGGCCAAATAATTCTTTGCTGTCTTATGCATTGGAATATGTTTAGCAGCACCCCTGGCCTCTCACTAGAAGCCAATAGCAGGAGATAGCTGGCATACTCAAAATAACCAAATCAATAAAATGGAAAATGTGTCTTTTATTTTATGAAAAAAAACATATGAAATAATTGGCCAATCCAATATATAATTAGCTAGAGTTAAAATAAGAAAGTCATTGCTAGACTCTTTTGTTTCAGATTTACTCTTTTGAGAAGTGATGCATTGAATCCTGACAGTGAGAATAGATTAACAGAGAAATAACTTTTAAAATAGACTCAACATGGTCAAATGATCTTTGATTATTTATGCCAGAAGCAATCTCTATACCCTTCACTTCCCAAGGGCAGAATGCAGTATGCTCTCTTACCAATTGCCCCAGCCTTAGGCCCTAGTCCTTACATCTATATTACATCTTTATACAAAGACTGACTATACCCCTGGATTTGTCATACTCTTAATACCCAACCTCTTCATAGACCAAGAGCTTTCTAACTCTGATTAGTATGCACTTTTCCTCCTCAATGTATTTATCTTTCCCTACCTTTTCTTTGGCCCCTACCTGAATCCATGGCTCATCATTGCAACCACCCTCAGACTCTGTCCTTAGTGTCTGCCCTCATTGATCCAAATGCATTAATCTAGCTGTCTACCAAGTAACTTTCTTATGAAACTGGAAAGGTGAGAATTAATATTAATTAGTGGTCTCCAGTGTCACATCTACAATGTTTCTCAGCAAGCCTTTTATGTCCTCTTAGTCACCTTCTTTCTTCCCTGTCTAGTAACATTAAAGTTTGTCATCTCTTCAAAACTAATTACAGAGTCACCATATGTCATTTTCTTCACATCCCATCAATTCACCTACTTCTTTCCAAATAACATAAAATCACTGGCTAAATGTAATCAACTGTCCACCAAACCTGCAGTAAATGTCTCCATCTACTTCCACTGTTCCAACTTATTTTTTTTTTCAGAATAATGTTTTTCAAGGATATTGCTCATCATTTTTTAAAAACATGGTATCTCTAACTTCTCTTTCTCCATGAGGTCATTTACTGAATTCCTAAATATGCTTGCATTTCTTCCATATTATTAGTCAATAATATACAAGTAAGCCAAACCTTTCCTCAACCCCACATTTCATATGGAGGCCTATTGCATTTAGTATAGTTTAAGTGGCAAATTATAGTAACCCTGCTATAATATTGACTAAACAACAAGAAAAGTTTAGTTAACATAAGAAAATTTCTAGGCAATCAAGATTTCATTCCATTCTTCTGGGATTTGTTCAGTTCTGCCTTTTTTATATGTTGGTTTTGTTCTTCCTGGTCAAAAGATGGTAGCCATCCGTAAGTATGGCAACAAACTGTATAGCTTGTTGATATGCAAAGAAAGAAGAGGAAATGTCTCCTGCAACTAAGAAATAAAAGTAATTCCCTGACAGGATCATCTGTCTTATGCCTCGATAAGTGAACCAATCATTCAGTGTCAAAAGGAATGGGTTTGCCATGATTGGCTTAGTCTAGTCACGTTCCTTGCCTGGAGCTAAAGTAAGGTTAACATCTCTTGGGTCCTAAGAACTAAGGAAGCTTTATGTGTTTTTTCTTCTCCCTATCAAGGAAAGGATGGTACTGGATAAGCCACTAATGTCTCTATTACACAAAGAAACAGAAAGAATACAGTGGATCCAAATGCATAAAAGTGATTGCACAGAAAGGCGCAGACCTAGGATCCTATGAATATTCAAAGGAAATTTCTAATTTAATATTTGAAGCAGTATTCTAGAAATGATGGCTCCAGTTCTTGTCCTCACCCTGTCTCAGAAAGTCTGCCTGCGGTGGCTTTGGGTCCCTGATCCTGGGAGAGAATGCTGAACCTCCTGCCCTGAGAGCAGCATCTAGATTTGGACTTGCTTTGGCTGCTTTTCAGCCAGCATAGGGGCCTGTCCCCATCTAGACCCCACCAAACACAAACTTTGATGAGAGGTTCTTTTATATTTATCACATGATCTCCCTACAAAATCCAAATTATCCCACCCTTAGGATATCTTTTCAACTCTCTTTGGTCTTTCTAATTCCAAACTCTGACTTTTATAAATAGGCATTCTTCTTTGGTAGTTAGTGTGCCCTTTCAAGCAATTGCATCTTTTTCTTTTACTATCATTGATTATTTTCTAGACCTAATATTTATTCAACCATGTGAAGTCAGATGTCGGGTTCTTCCTAAAACTGCTCCTTTGCCAAAGCTGACCCGCACTATTTTCTTGTTCTTCGGAAAATCCTAAATGTCTTGGGAAATTCCTATTGACTTTGGATTTCAGAACTGGAAGAAATCATTTACTTCCTTATATGTGTGCGAAGTAGAATAATGTGTTACTTCATTTCCTTTCTAACTTACATTCTCAAGGCTGAGAACTCTATTTAGTTTCCTTAAAGATGAACATATTCTTTTTCTCTCGGAGAAAATGTCTTATAAATACCTGACCATTTATAGTTTGGCAGTTGTGGAACCTAAAACATAACAATTACACACATAAAAATAAAGGGTGGTTTGTTTATAACCAGTGCCTCCTAGTACACATTATCAAAAGTTCTCTAATTCTCTAATTCTGGAGTTTCAGGCATCAGCCCTGTAAGTGGGGAGGGCTTCTCTGAGCTGAAAAAACTTCCCAGAAGTTCTGAAATCATATGCGTTTAGTTTTCTATTCATAGTTTGCTCATGAAGAAAATTATTCTTGAATTTACTTATTGAAGAGCTTTTCCTCCAGTGATTTTCTCTTGTAGTATTAAGGTCAAAATATACCAAAGAATAATAAAAGTTAGTAAAAAATTTAGATTATAGTATAAAGTGTCCAAAACCTTTTTGGTAAATAATTCCATAGTGAATTTTATAACTAGAGAAAAAGAGAGCTAACAGGAATATTTTCTACAACAATAACTACCTCCTCTGTGTTTCACCTCTTCAGAGGCTAATAAGACTGTCAAATTGATGGAAAGCTTCCTGCTTTACTAAATTATAGCACCTTGATTTACATTAGTGTAATATGTGCCAAAAATGAAAAACTATCTCATTTCAAAGCTTGTGTATTTATTTTCTTACTTGCAGTTGATTTTCCTAGACTCTAAGCTATAGTAGTCCTTTATAGGTCCTTATAGATTTTTAACAAACAAAACAAGGAAGGAAGCAGGGAAGGAAGGAAGGAGGGGACCTAGAGAGAGAAGGGCATGAGGAAGGAAGAGAAGCCAGAGGGCAGGAGATGGAGAGAGAACTCGAAGAGAAACAGAAAGAAACTGTGAGCACTAGTGTTTTCCCTCTCACTGTGTCACAGGAGAATAAAGGAGAATTTTTTTCCCGACCTTGCCGTAATTTGGTTTGAGTTATCCCTCTTCTTTTATTTTTGCTTTGATTGTGATGTAGTGGTTATCTCAACAGAAACATTAATGCTTATCTTACCTCCCATATAGTCTCCTTTCTTTGAGAGGGTCTGTTGCGTACTGCGATTTAATTTTGATAAGTAAAAGTGTCTGAGTAATAAATAAAATTTACTGGGGATGGCGAATGTAGAGAAGTGGAGAGACCTTATCCAGAAGAGAGGCTGTCATCTAAGAACATGGAGAAATGTCCTCGAAGGAAACTGAGCATTTTGCACAGGGAAGTATGATACCTAATAGCAGAGTGTCTAAGAGAAATTGTTTAGATCCAAATGTAACCACTCAAATGTGATTCCATCACTGATTTTAAAAGAACTCTTTGTATTACACTGATCTGTAATCCTTGTCAAAAAGAAATTGTGAAACATTTCATCAATAAAATGGTAATGAAGTTAGGTAGAATTAAAGGTTGAAAATATGAATATTTATACTGGTAATAATACAGAACTTTTGAAAGCCTCGCAGCGCTAAGAAATAGGTACATGAGTCTATTTTACAGATGAGGAAACTAAAGCTCCAGGTTCATTCAAGTAAGTTTGATAAAAGTAAGTTTGAGAGAATTGGCAGTGGGACATTGAAGCTAATACTCTAAATTTAGTGAAATTTCCACAGCACCATACTAGTTTTACATTTTTGCTAGTGGATGCTCTTCTAGTAAGAATTAAATTCTTTTATGATCATGATCTTTCTTATAAAGGAGCTTTTTCATTTTCTCATTTAACCCTGTGGTGTCTCTGCCATAACAGAGTGCTGAGCACCCAGGAGCTCCGTGATGGAATATAATGTATGATCCCTGACCCCAGAGAGATTCCAATTCAACGTAAAGAGAAAGGAAGCAGATATCCTAAAGTTCTTACACTTCCTTTTTACTGGAAGCTCGGCTGGCATTTTTGACAGGTCTTTAATATTTAATATGTAAGAGCTCATTTCCTACTTCAGTGCTCCCCCCGAATTCTGTGTGTAATGCTATTCATGGTGTCTACATGTATTGTAATTATTTAAAAACATATTTCACACTGTTTTTAATTATATCTTTGTCCTGTTGAGTATAAAGGTGAGGCTCTACTCATACTAATTTTACCAGGTCAAGCCCAGTGCTTGGTACACAGTAAGTGCTCAGTAGACACATGGGTTTATTATGTTTATTATTAGAAAGGTATGTATACCTTGTATAAAATTCAAGCCATATAGAAGGGTATAATGTAAAAGTATAATGTAAAATGCTAAAATATAATGTAAAAAGGGCTAAAATATATATAAACAGGTACTGAAACAGGAGGATTATTCACAAGTAAGATTGATTATCCTTTTTTTGGTGAAAGATGTTATTTTTCCATCTCTTTCACCACTGCTACTGCCCTCTACTAACCACTCAGCATTTTGATTCAGAACCTTCTAGACATTTTTTACATGTACAAATGTAATATGATTTTTAATAAATAAGTTAAATACACAAGATACTTACAGGTACAAAAATGTCCCTTTAAGATATAGAAACTTTACATGTGATTAATAACAATATTATTTATATTAAACTATTTTCGTGCCTTTTGCAAAAAGGAAACAATTGGATTTGATGATGACCTTGAAACTTTGAGGTTTTAGAGACTATTAATAGTGTGTTACATGTCACACCAGCAACATTAATTTCAGATTAACATTTTAATTTCTCAGGACAAGAGGTTGAATATTTGCTTTTCTCATCGATCATTATTATATTTTTATTTGCATTGTACTATTATTGGTCAAACTCTTAGTCTAATAAAGGCTGATTGATTTCTATTTTTTAGATTCTAAGCCATCAATTTAAAAGGTATTTCTACTTTGTAGTTCTCATTTAGTAACAGAAATCATTTCTAATCCCTTGAGTAGATATCTGGATAGCACATATTTAATGAATGAATATTAAGAACCTTACACCATGTTTCCTATTGTTCAAAAATATTTTTCTTTACAGATATCGGTTTAAATATCTTTCCTGGCATCTTTACTTTTGTTTTACTGATTCATGACTATCGATTGTCTTGATCGCTGATGTGTATTTGTACTTTTTGGCTGACTTAGAGGTGGAGCAGATGTATGCTATTTAGACTGCGTACTACCTGTGATACACTACCTGTAACATACTACCTATAATACACTACCTGTAACATACTACCTGTAATATACTACCTGTAACATACTACCTGCAATACACTACCTGTGATATACTACCTGTAATACACTACCTGTAATACAGCTTCTCAGTATTTTGTGGTTGAACTACTGCCCTTGACATAAAGGCTGTGTGTGTGGAAATTATAAAATGTTTCCATGAGAATTAAAATAAATAAAAATAGTACATTATAAAGAATAAACAATGTATGCTTAAACTAAACAGATATTTAACTGGCCATATAGAAAGTGGTTGATTAAAAAAATCATAATTTTCTGTTTTCTAAAACAAGTTATAGTTAATTAGTTGATATTTTTATTTTGGAATATAAATAAGTAAATTATATAACAGATTACTATGTAATTGAGTTATGCTTGGTATGGAACAAACACATGTAACCTCAGATAGAGGAAAATTTACTAGGCAAAGAGTATATGAAAAATAAAATGTTGCAGAAAAGCTCTAAGAATCATAACAGACTAAAAGCTTAATATGTGTCCAATAACATGGTTCAACATAGATTAATGGAAAATAAACAGCAGAGTAAATTATATCCTTAAAATTAACTTGATTTAGGTCTTAATTATCTCAGTGTGCATTAATCTAATGGTGTTTAAAAACTTGGAATAACTGAAATGTAAAATGTGAGAGGGATTTGAGATTGGAAATGGTTAAGATAGTTAAAATAATTCTGATTAATTTCATGTGGGAAGGGCTAAAATATATATAAACTGGTATGAAACGTATAAGGCATATTCATAAGTAAAATTGATTACTATCTTTTTTGGGTGAAACATCTAAGGAAAGTTATATAACCAATATTAAATGTGATGTTTGTCCTATGTAAATTGACTATTACTAGATGAATTTGAAAGTTAAAAAATCTATTAGAAGTTTCCACACTCTTTCTAGGATAAAGATGATGCGATGACTGATAATATCAACACTTCTTGTTTGCTATTGGGAATGTGAAATGGAAATTAATCAAGAGCTATTATTTCCTGAATTTTCATCTCATTCTAGGTCATTCTAGTGTGTTACTTTCTTTTAGGCCTTGAGTTGAAGAGTGTGTGAAGAGCCGAATGAAATGCAATACAACTGTAACATAGGGTTCCAGGGAAACACGATGAGGCGACCTTGGAGATAGGAAGGCTGCCCTTTTTGGACAGCTGTGTAAGCCGTGTGCCCTTTATTCTCTGGGCAGTGGGAAAGCCCTGAGAGTGGTTAGCTGTCAAATACACTATAGGATAAAACTATGGTTACATGTGTTTTGTTTCACATTCCAAAATAAAATATAGGTTTATTTCATGTTTATATTGGAAAACATCTTAAAGGTTCGGCATAACCTCATGTCAGTGAGGTGGTAAAGAAATACATACTCATTGTTTTTAGCAGTACAAGTTGGTGCAGCATTTTAGGGTTGTGATGCTATGTTATGAAATGGGACTTAGTAACCACCTACCCTTTGACTCAGGAACACAGCAGCTAGAATTTACCCTGTAGATTCTCCTCACATAAATTCAATGATATCGCCCTGCCTGGTGTGGCTCAGATGGTATGAGTAGCGCCCTCTAACCTGAAAGGTCACTGGTTCAATTTCTGGGCCCATGCCTGGGTTTCGGGTTCAGTCCCTGTCAGGGCATGCACCAGAGGCAACAGATCGATGTGTGTCTCTCACATCAGTGTTTCTCTCCATCTCTCTTTCCCTCCCTTCCCCTCTCTCTAAAATCAATAAGCACATCCTCGGGTGAGAATAAAAACAAATTCAATGATTCATATACATTTGAGGATATCCATATAGCCTGGAAGACCATGCCACTACTTGAGAAAGGCAGACCTGTCATATGAACAAATAATGAGAAAGAATCCTAACAGCTAGTGTTGTTGATAGTTAGGAAAATCGGCATGCGTATGCACTGATGCATTTAATCATCATTATATTCCTGCAGGGTAATGTGATGTTTCAGAGAGGCTTAAGACTT
>PVKM010023709.1:0-20986 GCA_004027735.1 Carollia perspicillata | reverse complement strand
TACAAATACTGTCTTACTAAGTTTTTGCTGTGTGATCTTAGACAAGTTATTTAATTTCTCTGAAATGAAGATACTACTCTTTACTTTATAAGCATCTATGGAAATCAACCAAAAATATTTAAAATTTTCTAGTCCATAATAGGTACATAGTAACATTAACTGCCTCCTGTCCCTAATGTGACACCGTAATTGCACACACATTCAATTTAAGATTATTTCCACACAAACAAAACTCTGAGCTTCAGGTCTTCATAGCACAGCACTGATCTCCGTTAGCAGGGAGTCTCTAATTGCTGATTGTTTAGTCTGTTTAGATCCCTGATGGTGCCACAGGCCACCCTCACTGAGCTACCATCTCAATGATCTTATTTGGCTGCAAAGCCCCAGCGTATAAATACATACTATATATAATAGATATGTAGACATTACCTATTAGTTCTATTTTATCCTTTGGTCCTTAACAAGTGCTTTGGAGCATTTTAGGGCAACACTTCAGATTCTCTGTCAGTCTTGGCAACTCTCATTAGAAAGTGATGATATTGTAGATTATATGCATTTTACATTAGTGTTTGCGCCAGTGTCATAGTGCTGGAAATCTTACAGTCATTCATTCATTCAAAAAAACAGTAATCTCTCTAGAATGTGTCCATATACATGTATGTTAGACCACATACCCCATGACTCTCTGCTCAATATATGTTATACTAAAAATTACAATAACAACTAATATTTATTGAATGCTTATTATGTGGGATTGTACTTCATTGAAACCTTACAACAATCCTTCAAGGTAGGAACTATTATTCTTGGCATTTTGCATTTGGAAAAACAAAGGCTTAGAGAAGTTAAATAACTTAGACAAGGTCACGCACTCAGTATCTCATGAGCTGAGATTCAATAAACTAAGATCAGTTCCCCCACTAGGCTGTGCAATGCTAGGGGACCAGAGAACCTCTTATTATTTACTTATTCCACAGTGCCTTAGCAGAAGGCTGTGCTTATAGTAGCTGTTCAACAAACACTTTGTCAAATTAAAGAATTAACTGAATTAAAATGCATAAAACAAAATGAACTAACAATAAATAAGTGTAATTTGCATAGGAATTATTGTTTAGTTATCTTTCACCTATAAAAGTTAATGCATTACAACAAGTGTTCATCTGTTTTAACATTGATGTCCATTATAAAGTCACATTCCCCCAAAGAACAGTCTCTTTTTGGCTTAGCTGAAGGTCTTTATTGAGGGAGCTGGTGGGTAACAGTATCATACAGCAAGTGCCAGATTAGACAGCAAGAGTCTTAACAGAAGTGCCTTTGAGCATCTAGTCAAGTTAGAAGTCAGGTTTTTATTGCTTGCTTAGGGCATTTGTAAGCTCTCAAAAAGCTGAAATAGAAATCTAAAAAAAAAAAGTGACTCCTGTCCCCATAGGCAGGAGAAGCTATTTTTAAAGTGTGTGAAGCTGGTGGTGTGTCTCTGGCTCCTTTATAAACCCCTTGCTTTCTCTTCCTGTCTCACACTGTCCCCTCCACTCTCCAAAGCCCATGCTCTTGACTGCTTCTGCAACTGAACTGCCTTCCACCCACATGAGTTGCTAGTTTATCTTTTTAAATACCATTTAGATCTAATTGTGTAGAAAAAACTTACCTATGAAATACCATTACAGACAAAATGGGGTTAGAGGAAACCAAGCATTGGATTGCGTGGCCCAGGCTATAAGCATCTGTGTGGGCTGGGGATGGGGGCCTGTCACAGGAGACTCAAAAGCCAAGTGCATTGAGCTGAACAGGCCAGATGGAGTGGGTTACCCAAACCTCTGGTGACACTCTCCCCCATGAACTCCACTGTTTTCTGAAATCCCTAACATGTTACTTTTTCGTTAATATCAACTGAGTTTAAACGTGGCAAGAAACGCACAGTACAGTTAACATTTTTCTAGGAAAACACTGGAAGTCTCTAGCTTTATTTTTCTTCACTTAATTGACCATTGCTATGTGAAGATGAGGACATAGTAAACTTAGCACTAATTGGAGTGAGAGAGGCCAGCTGAAATTGCAAAAAAGAAAATGGAAACTTTGGAGTCACTGGCTGTGTTCAATCCAGAAAGCAATTGTCCCAAACGTACCTGAGTCTCCTAAAATGAACTGAGGAAATTGGTTCTTGAGAAGTAATTGTGTCCCTTTCGCTTCTCTGCCGTCTCTCCTCTTGGTAGGGTATATGCGGCCTCTTGTTGGCTGATGAGGTTGCAGCATTTGGTACTGGAGGGCTGTCATTTTATCGCTGAATGGCCACCTCCACCTCCAGCACTAGCAAGAGTTGGAGAGTCTCGAGTGGAATAGTGCAAAAAAAACCTTACTAGAACTGTATAACCTGATTGCTAGAACTGTAGTAGTGACCTGATGATCTGCTAAAAGGAAGTTTTCAAAGGCATTTTCTCTTTTTTTCAATGAAGGTTGATAAGCAAATTAAAATTGAATAAATTTACCCACGATTTTACATCAGAAAGCCCTGAAATACTTTTTACCTTAAAAGTTTGGCAAAATAATAGTTCATGGGGTAACCACAGCTATTATAATGAGTTGGAGGGGGTATATTCGTAATAAATGAATTTTATAACACTTGTAAATGGTATTGAATGACAGATGATATGCTTCTAAGTTATCCACTTTCCATGAAGAATCACTATAAAAATATAAGGAAAGTTGTATAGGTAGGTGTGCCTCCCTTCTCACTGCTCATCTGAAGTATGAAAATTTAGAAAGTATTTCTGAGTTAGTGAGGACTCAGCTCATTAGTTATTTTGTTTTAATAATACAGTATAATGATAAAATTATTCATAATAATTTGTGCATTATTAATAATAATTTACATTTTTCAGGATTTTTAACAAAAGTCATGCTTCGGAAATTTAAGAGTAGTCATTTCTGTAGAGGTTTCCAATATCATTTATGTTCCTATAAGATACCGTTTCTGTCATAGCCTTTGCTTCTTTTATTCAGATAATCTCATTCATCATATTTTAAAGGTTTTATTTTTTCTTCCTAAAAAGCCACTTAAGTTGCATTATAGAAAAAATTGCAAAAGATTTTTATATCTACTTGAATTATTTCCATTTGTAAATTTGATTACTTTTAAACCAGTCTCAAAATTTTGAGGAATCATCCAAGAAAATGCTATCTATTTCCAAAAACATACTGGCCTAAGATGAAGTGTTTGGATAACTCTCATCACTGCCAGTATGGCTTTATGTATGTACAGTCTTCACCAAAATAAAATAATATACTACAGTAAATAAAGATTGACAATTTCCTGTTGACTATAGTAGTTGACTATAGGTTCCATGCCGAACCCCTTCTCAGTTCTGGTCTTTACTCATGATCTCCACTCCAAAATTAGATTATCAGAAAAATGTTAGAATAATGTAATACAGATGTGATCTGCAAATGCAAGGGGTATCTCAAAGAATGAGTGCCTCTGAATTATTGCTGCAAATTTTCTAGTCTTGCTGTATTTATCACCAAAATTTTTGTCGGTTTCAGTAAGACGTGCTTATAAAATCCTCAATTTGTCCTCTTTTCCCATACTTTAGAATGTTGTTATTTACATATAAATGATAAAAGCCACAGTGTTTTGCAACTGGTAGGTTTCTCAGTACACTATAATTTAGTACTTTAGTGTTTGGACAGAGTTCCTAGTGTTTGTTTTTTGTGCCTCTAAACCATATAAATCAAACTTTTTATTAGGGAAAGTAGACTCAGAAGTAGAAAGGTCATCTCTACCAAAACAAAACCACATTTCACTAGGCATTGATACTTAATTTCATCATGTGCTCTTCTCATTGAGATATGGAATGCACATTTTTAATGCAAAAGTGAATAGAAACCAATTACAAAAGCTGGTTGAACTCTGACTCTGTTTGAATCACCACATGGGTTCATTAATCAGTATGAATTGGCAGATCATATACATCCTGATCCTGATGCTCACTGACACTGTTCCTGTTTCCTGCACCCCTTGCGTCCTGAGGGAAACAAGCTGGCTCTGTCACGCTATACTCAAGGTTATGCTCCCTTTGCCTGACATTGTGAATTTTCTCAGAATCCCCCCTGACTGCCGCCGCTACCCTCACATCTGTTGGACTCGTTCCAGTCCCATTCTTTCTTTCACACAGTCTTGTTCTGAAGATCTCATTCCCTGCATCCGGAATTCTGAGAGAGCACGTGCTTCTTCTCTCCATTGATTTCCACACTTCTTGTAATTCTCTTCTTCCGTTTACAGCAATCACCAGCCCCTGCCTAAATTTGTTTGTTTTCTTCTTCTCTGGGTTATTATCTCCCATGATATATTTTGCCTTTTTTTCTCTCCTTTCCCTAAACAACTTGGTTAATTCTTGGTCATCTATTTTTATCATTTTAGCAGATGCTCACTGACAGTGATTTTGAACCAACTACTTCATCTTATGGATGAAGGAACCAAAGATAGAGAGGTTAACTTTCTATGTCACTAACTTTTCATTTTTTAAAATCTACTTTCCCTATGTCTTATCATTTGGGGCTAAAATAGTCTTTGAAGAACACCATTCTAAAAAGAAATCAATTGTAAGTTTATTACTATACAGCCCAAATATAAATAGACATGGATGGACTTGCCTGTGAAGTGAGTTGTACTTACAGGTCATGATGTCCCACAATCAAAGCTTTGAACTAAGAATTAAGAAACACAGATGTGTCAGTAGCTAATTATGTGAGCTTGACCAAGGCATGAGGCTGGAATTTCTTCATCTATAAAATGAATGGATTCAGATAATATCTTGCCTAACTCTGGAACTTTATGGTACCATTTCAAAACTTTATAAAAATGAATAATGCTCCGAGTGAAGAATAAAAACAGATTTGGAGACAGCCTTTCAACATTCATTCTTTTTATAACTTTTTCAAGTACACGTGTTCTCTGCTGTCTTTTTCTTTTTCCTTTTTTTTTTTTTTTTTTTTAATTAGAAAACTAAGACCTGAGAGAGTGAGATGAGCTTGGTCTGGGAACTAAAGCTGGATCTCCAGCAAACGACACTGGTCCCAGATGGCGTCCCAGCAGTTTGGCGGGGCATCGCTCTTCTTTCTCCATCCGAAGGTGCTCTCTAAGGTTCTCTTTCCTCAACCTCAGATATCTCATAAGTCTCCCAGAACCCTAAGTGCCAATCACAGGATTAGCAGAAGAGTGCATTTTGTATTTGAAACCTCAGTTTTGCTTCTAACAAAAACCCCTTGCCCAAACAGTACATTTAAAATAGTTAAATAACTGTATAATAAATAACAGCCCAAAAGACAAAAATAACTACTTCATAATTAATAAATTGACTACTTCGTAATTAATAAATTAATAGATTAACAAATTGATCACTTCATAATTAATAAATGACTACTTCATAATTAATAAATTGATTAACTACTTGGTTGATGATGCTGACAAGAATTCTCTATCACTTAGTAGGTATCATTAAGAAGTTTACTTAATTTCTCTTAGTCTCAGTTTCTTTCTTTCTGAAAAATGGGGATGATAATAGTACCTCCCTTAGGGTTAGTAAGAGGATTGAGTAATATGAATAAAAATATATGTGAAGCATGGTCATGTGTGTGTAGTTGAAAGAATGTTCAGAAATATTAGTTTTATTGTGATGGTGGTGGCTATTATCTAAAGTTATTTATAATTATTCTTAGCAATAATAATAAAAATTATTAGACAAGTTCACAAAAAGGTCTAGAAAAGCCAAAGATGGCTTCATATAAGATGTGGTCCTACAGCTGGCCTGCAAAGGATACCAAATTTGGATGAGTTTGGAGGAGAGATTAGTCTCTTCAGGCTCCTCAGATAACCATGCTGTCTTCCATCCTATGCCTTTGCCCGTCCCTTTCTTCTTTCTAGCTGGAATGAAGTTTATGTAAGAGAATAAAAGAAAATAGCATTGAAAAGGCCCTGAGGTAGGGGTGGGGGGCTGTAATGTGAGCAAAGGCTTTGTGCCATATTATTATGGGATCAATTAAAACAATTTTAAGAACTTTTAAAAATTATATTTTATTGTTTACGCTATTACAGTTGTCCCAATTTCCTCCCCATTATCCCCCTCTACTCAGCACCCTCAACTGCCTCTGGCAATCCCCACACCATTGTTCATGTCCATGGGACATGCATATATGTTCTTTGACTAATATCTTCCCCTTCTTTCAATCAGTCCCTACCTCCTCCACCCCTCTGATTCTGTATTGCTCATTAGTTTATTTTGTTCATTAGATTCCACATATAAGTGAGATCTTGTGTTTGTCTTTCACTGATTGGCTTATTACATTTAGCATAATAATCTCCAGGTCCGTCCATGCTATTGCAAATTTCTTCTTTTTTACTGCTTCGTAGTATCCCATTGTGTAAATGTACCAGTTTTTTTATCCACTCATCTAATGATGGGCACTTTGGGTGTTTCCAGACATTAGCTATTGTAAGTAGTGCTGCTATGAACATAGGGGAGCATATGTTCTTTTTATTTTATTTTTATATATTATTTTTGTAAATACCTTAACCACTGCAAATATCTAATGCTGGCCTCTTACATTCCATCTGTAAAGACAAATTCAAAGACAGCCACCAGGGAATTTACACTGCTGGAATACAGAACTGTAATCATGGATGCTCTTGATCCTCCCATTGCCACTGACTGAAAGAGTGAGCTCGGAGCAGCATGAAAGGAATTTACCATAAATAAATAATACATAAATGTATAGGAGAAAATTATAATACAGAGTGTAGTTTTCTTGAGATCAGGGCCACAATTTATAAACCTTCTATGCGTCTCACAATCGTAGCCTGTCCTGCCGTGCTGAGAACTTCCGGAGGTGAACTCCGGGGAGCACTTGTGTTTAGAATGCTGCAGTGAACGAGCCTAGCTCGTCCTTAAGGGAAAAGTACACTGAGGGGGGCCCTCTGAACTGTACACTGTTTGTATCCATCTAAAATCCCTGGCACGTTTCTTTTTATTCTCTTCCTATCTCCACCTCTATTTCATCAGCTGGAATTTCTTGTCATTTCTCTTTCCTTTTCAACATCTGTTTTCTATTGCATCCTGTTGTTCACGTCATTTTTAATGAATCTTGATCACTCCCACATTCTCGAGGTCAGTAATCCTAAATCCTAAAGATCACTTACCCTCCGGGAGAGCAAGCCTTCCACACTCAAGGACCCATCTTTGCATTGAAAAAACAAGCAAAACCAAAAAAAAACAAACAGTGTCCGGCAGGGCATTTTGTTTTGTTTTGTTTTAACAGATTTGATAAATTTCCCAATTCAGAACGGGTGAAAAGAAATAAAAGAACATCCACATCTGTGCCATTTCAGAAAGCCATGCACATTCCTAGTAGCAGTTAATAATGGCAGGTGCTGTGAGGAATCGGATAGGCAGCTGGATTCCTGAAGTCAGCCAAGAGTTGATTGCTTATGTTTTTAGAGCTGCGTGAGAGAGAGAAATGTGGCTACACCACTGCTGTGCAGTCCACAGGCATCTTACAGCTGCGGGCCCTGGAGGGCTTTGAAAATCGCCTCTAATTGTCTTTTGCTTCTGTGTTACCAACTTATCACCTAGTCCCACAGTGGTTTTCAAGCTGGGAGTCACCGAAAGCCAACCTCTGCTATTTTATTAAAAAAAAAAAAAGAGCTGGCAACTGTCCTGAACATAGAGCTGAATGAACTCTTCATAGTTCCAGGTTGAAGCAAAGAAAATGTTTTAGAGCTCTTTTTTTATCTTGACTTTGGACATTATCTGTTACATTTATCAACTCTGCAGCTCAATGGTAGACCCACATTAAGAAGTAAAATAAAACCACACTTACCCACTTCTCTGGCTCATAGAACTCTCTTCCTGGGCATGACTCTATGTCTCTTTATTGGCAAACAGTTGGCTCGGTGATATGAGTTGTATATCTTCCTCACTAAGTCTTTTCCAGCCACAGCAGCAATTGGATTCATAGAAACAAGGGCATCCAACAGGGTGGCTTTTTGGCATTCTCGGCCTTCTGACCCTTGGAAAAGGAAAACGTTCTGAATAGTAAGTGCTTATGCAGCACCAGGGCAGCTCAGAGGCAAGTAGAGAAGGGATGGAAAAAGTGAGAGAATAGCACTAGCCAAACTTTGCCAAATGTCTGCTGACAAGAATCTAGTACTTAACACCTGGTTCTCACTTCGGTACTTAACTGACGATGCTTACACCAGAAGTTGCACATTCTCACGTCCACAGGGACTGCAAGCTGACCTGGCTGGGGCCTGTGGTCAGGAGCCAGCCAGCCTTGTCTAAAGGGGCAGCAGCTCCTTGGCTCGGGTGAAGTATTTGCTAGACAGGATGCAGATCCAGTGTCAGCCAGATCTTCTGATTTTTCTAGAGAAGCCAGAAACCAGATTTTTATGTGAAAGCTCCTAATTTGTTAATGTTGGCAACTATTTAAAGACAACCTTTAAATACCGTGCAGGTCAGGCAAAGCCTGTTGGCAGGCAGTGTTCGAGTTGCCAGTTTGGGACCTCTGGCTTACCTCGTAGGCACTCACTGAAGGTTTCATAATGAACTACCTCATAGTCCATGTAGATCAGGGAAAAGAAGCTGTTCTGGCTTTGTCTGTCTTTTCCACATTTCTTATACTAATCATTTTTTAAAAATCAGAATTGTTCTAAGAATTCTTGGACCTCTTTTCTGAACGTAGCCTGGAACCAACCCCAGCTTCCAGGGTGGCCTCAGAATGACCATCCCCTCAAGTGACCTCTAGTCTACGACTGATCCGAAAGGGGAGGAGGGTGAAGCTGGCCCTTCTGGGCCTGTGTCTGGTAACTATAAAACCCTGGGTGCAACTTTGCTCAGATCTATAGCCCCAGAGCAGGCACAAATCCAGTTTTCCTTGACAGCTGGGGAAAGGTGTGTGCTGGGCATAAGTTGGGCCAGAACCTCCTCAGCCTGACAAGCTGTAGTACGTCTGTGCAGGAGGGAGTGAGATGCTTCAAGAGACAGAAGAAGAGATTAAGGAGGCATAGAACAGGGGATGTAAGGGAACAGAACCTACTCCTCAACTATAATAAGAACAAGGCACTGGAATCAAAGCAGAGGAGCTGAGTGACCACACCAGGGGAAATGCTTAGTGCTCCCTCCTGACTTCTTCATTTGAATGTGCTCATTCATCCACCGGGCTGTTGGAAATCTTCACCAAAAATAGAAACAGTGCCCGTGACCCAGTGGCTGGGATAAGGACAACACGCCAGTTTTCTTCCAAGTCTAGTAATAGGCCATGGGCCCAGGTGAAAACACGGAGCAAGTCAAACGAAATCAGCCCCTGTCCTCGTGCCCGTGTTCTCCTTTCTGGCATGAGAGTTGCACCAGCAGTCTGAATACCCCAGTCGGGACCTGCAGTTTTGCTTTTCTCGAGCTGCAGTTCAGAAGTGTGGCGCAGCATTTGAGAGAAAAACAAGCCCTTCGTGCCCAGTGTCAGCTGTGTCTTGTATTTCCTTCTTTCTTTATTTTCTTTAATGGACATTTTTTTCCCAGAGAGGAGAAATGACATCAGCCAAATATGCGATGCAGGCTCATCTAATTAAATTTTGTTTATTTACTTGTGATTTTAATAAGAATATGAAGCATGCTTGTGAGGCGTCTGTGTCTGGAAAGAGTTGAGCAACTTTGAAGCTGTAGCGTGTGGCGATTGGTTAAAAATTGCTAAATTATGTTTCTTTATTTTCCGTGAAATGTCAAATGTCATTCTTCTGCTTCTATAAAGGTCAGTATGGCTTAAAGAGGAAAAAAACTCAAACTTGGACCATTCACTTGTTATTGAACTTTAAAAGTGCTTTATTTACTAGTGAAATTAAATCTCAAAATGTTTTGGTGGCTCTGAAAAAAAAGAGACAAGATTGTAATAAAGTTAATGACTTTGTGTTACTTTTTCCCTTTTTCCAGGCCTTTCAGTGAAAAACAAGGAGAAAACTAGCTTGACAGCAAAAGTTATTTATAAGATTACTCTGTTTATACGTATATGTGGAATATATATTACAATGCTGCATGAATAGTATGTTATAATTTTTCCCTTGTGTTTTCTGGGCTTTGATGTTTTTGAACAGAATATAGTTGTGGAAGTAAAATCACTCTAATGAATACATTTCATTGGGGCATTCACCAAACAGTAACCTGGGACTTGCTCCTCAAGCAGAGAAGTCGTCTCCTTTTCAGAACCTGTGATGAACGACCAAGCACACGTGCACACACAGACACACACAGAGAGATGGCTAGAAAAAGGAAAAGTACTGTTTGTTCTGTTATTTATAAATAACCATTGTTTTTAGTAGCACTGTTTGATCTGGTCATGACATACTACTACCTCATACCTCTTTTGGGGAAAAGAGTGAAAATAGTAAAGTAGCTTTATTTATTTAACAACACGAAACCATACATTTCTATTGAGTTGCATCTTCTAATCTTATTGCAGAGGTTGAGAGTAGGCTGGCAAAATGCAGGTGAGGAAATGACTGTTTCTGTCACCGACAGAGCACATACTAGGGACACTTTCAAAACAGAGTATGCAAAAGTGTCTCTTTAATAACTCCTCACTCAGCGTCCTCTGTCTTTTTCCTGCTCTTGACCCCTGCCTGGTTTCCCCAAATTTCTGCTCTTGGCTGAGCGTGGCTCACTGTCAGTTACTCCCCGCAGATGACCTCACAATGCTAGTTTCAGATGTGCCTCTTGCCAGAACACTGGCGTGTTGAAGAGGGACTTCCAGACCTCCTTCTGTGTCTCCTACTCCTAGAGAGAAAATGAACATGGTAAAGCCCATGTACCTCAGTCATCCATCTTTTAGGGTTTGCCAAGAGCAAGCACGAGCTCTCCACCACTCTTCCCGCATTCAGATCCCGGCTGTCACTTGCTGGTTCTGTGATCTTAGATGAGTTACTGAACATCCCTGTGCCTCAGTTTCCTCATTGAAAAGTGAGGATGATAATGATGTCTCAGTGTAGTTACGAGGATTGTATAAGACGGTATATGTAGAGCATTTGAGTGGCAGTACACAGTAAGCACTCAATACATTGTAATAATTTTTATATTATTTCTATGCTTTCCAATGTCACCACTCCTGTTTTACAAATCTCTTTGCTGAATTGACTTATAATTACTTTGCCATCCCTGAGCTGTGAATTCACTGCAGCTAAACTAGAAAATGCTTAACTTTAATTACTTAATTAGTTTGTTTGTTTACTCATTCCAGGAGCTGTTTTATATGCTTTGGTTAAATCGGTAACAAAACAGAAAAAAATACAGGCACGAGAAACTTGCATTCTAGTTGTGGGTGTGGAGCGTGGATAAATAATGCAGATAAACAGAATAAGGAACTCATGTAGCCTGATAGAAGGTGAGAATGCCAAGTCTGGACGAGTGAGGAGCTGGCAGCTGAGTTGCGGTTTTAAAAAGGTGGTCAGGAAGCTTATTGAGAATGCTAGTGATGACCATATCTAGGAGGACACAAGGAAGATCTCAGAGGCCATCTTCAGTTGCTTTTACTTCCTTGTCTGATTCACATATTTAAAATTTTTTCCTGAATAGAATTTTTTGTTTCCATTATTTGAGTAGTCATTAGTGATTTCCATTATATTATTAGTGTTGAAAAATGAATCTCTCTTAGACCAATTTGTTGGTCTATTTTTGGCCTTTATCCTAAAATTTCCTGTTGTATTTATTTTCTGGCATATTTTGAGTTCATCTATTAAACACACCATAGAATGACTTTTTACAAAAGAGTGTTTTGTTTTTCTCTCACAATGAAGTGGGGTTAATATCAGGTTTTATTATGTAAGGTTTCATTTTCACTTTAGGTCAACCTAGCATTGTTGCACCAAAAGGAAGTTAAAACACTTTTTGGTTAGCATTACTTACCAAAGTAATTGTAATGTGAGCACAACTAGGTCAAACTGGATATTGAACCGTCCCAGTGTGTCTTTAAACATGGCTGTGGAAAAAGCTTTAGCCTCTAGTACAGACACCTGGAGTTAACATAATGAAGGATAGAAAAGTTGACAGATGGGACAGAAACAAACTTCATGGTAAAGTGTAGTTTTCCTCAAAAAAAAAATCTGTTTATAAAAATCTTTGGCATTTATTTTACAGGGTCAGAAAGAAAAATTTTAGATTGACAGGTTTAGTTCATAGAAATTCCATAAAAATATGTCACTTTAAAATTTTCCATAATGATCCCTTATATTGGGAGTTCATATCAGTTTGTATAATTAATTTCTAAAGCTGTATTTCAATTATTTAATATTAAAATTAACTGCCACTTCAGAGATAAGGTTTAAAAGTCTCCAGAGCTGTCCTGTCAGACAGTGGAGAAGGGATAAGAGAGAGAGCCTGGGGGTCTCAGCAGCCTTGTCAGTGGGCAGGACAGACCTCAGTTCAGAGGGGCCAGGCTCCATCCAAGATCACCAAGACTTCCTAGTGTAAAACCAACCGCGTGACAGAGGGGAAGGCACACACCACTTTCCTCTCTGCTTCCGACTGCAGTGATTCTCAGCGCCCACACTTGCCTCCATTGAACCTGTGGGAGTAAAGAGGCACCACCGTCGATGCCCCATAGACCTGTTCCAGACCAACTTTTAAACTGTGGGCTGCTGACACGGCATTAAACATTGGTTTTTAAAAGTGTGTATCATTCCCTTTGAGTGGATCATATAATATAATACCACTTCCCAAAAAAGTGTACATTAACATATAGCAGATCCTCAAATAACTTCATTTTGTTCAATGTTGTTTCATTATAATATTGCTGAGATGCCTAGCAACTGAATTCTTGTCTATTAGCATATGATAAAATTGGTTTTGTTCTATATCATTTCACTTAAAATCTCAGAACCTATTGATGACATTGGGGACTAATTGTACTTCTCCAAAAGGATCAGGAGTGAAGTTAGAACACAGTGAAAGTTTTAATTACATAGCAGAGTTATCAGGGGAATAACGTCACCCATGAGAAAGCATTGAAAATCCTGACCTCTCAGAGAGGACTCGGGCAACACGAGTCTTGGTAATTGCATGCAGAGTTAAAAACTTGGTATCAGACAGGCCTAAGTTTGAGTTCAGGTATGGTGCCATCCCTAAATCTCAGTAAATGAAAGAACACACATAAAGGGCTTAGCCCAGTGCTTGGTACCTAATCCTCATTACAGTGCGGTTTTATTAAGAGAGAAGATTTGCACGATCTTAAATAATTCTTCAAAATTATTTTAAGTAAGTGCATTTTGTGCTGGAGCTTTTTGTGGTAACAGGATCAACAAAGCATCGAAGCCCTTTGCTCGGGCATATTGGCTAGAGTGAACAAATGTAGTGATTATGGTCACATAGAGCACAGAAGGATTTTATTTCATTCCCATCCCCATGCCTTCAACCATGCTGTACATTCATGTGTAATTCTGTTTCCCTTTTTAAAATTTTTTCCAAATCTTACTTTTCTTAAGGATCCAACTTTAAGTCTACCACATCCTTGAAACCTGTGCCTCACTAGTTTACCGTAACATCTTCTGATACCAGCCTCCACATTGCATTCCGCATTTGCCCTAATCTGGCATATCTATCCATCCCTGAGGCAGTTCCCCAACCAGTTCCCTGCAGACCTGCTCTCCCACTCCTTTCATGCTGCCCGGAAAGCTTAATTACAGGGCTGGCATAAGGTCCCCAGTAAATTCTTTTTGAATTAAATCTCTTATTTGAAATTTCCAGTGCCTCCACTCCCCTCCTACAAATCTCAGTTTAGGGATGTCTCTTGAAATGATTCACAAGCTTTAGCACCTCATCCTAAACTGACATTTGCAAATGATTTACATGCCTCATAGTTTTCCAGCATGTAGTACCAAAACAGTGTTTATATTAAAAGAACTCATTTAATTATCAAACATCTGCTCCGAGAATGCTGGTGATAGCCAACGGCATTGTCCCACTGAAGAGCTGAAGTAACTAAAGGTTTCGTGCTTTGCCTCAAATAATAAACTTAGGGGTGGAGTTAGGAATGGAAGAGAGGGTAGTCTCCCATGCCAGTCTGGTGGCCTTAAGCAACCAGGAAGGTGAAGTCGGTGCCTCAGTGAACTTACTCGGTTTACTGGAAGTGCACATTTTCCCTTCAGTGCCAGATTCAGTAAGTCATGGAGCAAATGTTTATTTTGCTACGCTTTGAAAAGTTGCTTTGCTTCTTGTAAGTTTTCTCAGTGGAAGAATTCCAAGATATGACTTAATCTATGTTTGCAGCATTGAACTGGAAACAAGATTTGTTCTGTGACTTGGCTCTGTCACTTATGGGCCACACTGTTGGGACCGTGTATGGAAGCAACAGGAGAAATGCCTGGTGTTTGAAGGGTTCTGCTTCTCACAGAGCCAACAAGCAACATGTCCGTGTTACAGTTTTTCATTTCCTAACATCTGTAGGCAGGCATCCAGCCTCACAAAATGATCAAGTGTCTATTTTGTAGCCTGTAGCACTTGTTTCCAGAATTACGGTAAGCAGATAATACATGAGGTCACCTCATGGACTTCCTGATAACTTGACAAAGAACACCTTTGTGTCCTCATATAGGTGCTCTGGTTTAACTCATTATAAACTCCCTCAGGTCAAAGATGAGTTTGTCATTGGCAGTAGGGCTACGTGTTATTATCCAGTGAATTTAGTCCGCAGGGAGACTAAATGCATTTGAGACTTTGTGTTTGTTAAGTTATAATAATGATCTTATTAGAGACTTGAGTTACTCCAAAAGGGACCACTAAAGAGTTTATGTCTTAGAAAAATATCTCTTCAGCTGGACAAATAGTCCATGTGGTTACACAGTAGACAAAGTAAAAGCAAGATCAGCTTAAATCCTGGGTAAGAAATCAGGAAGCTCACTTCATAGGTGACACCATTACTTGACCTGAACCATTTTAAGTCTTTGTTTTCATAATACAAATTTGGGTTGCCTTCAAAACCAACAGATTGTCATGCCATTGATGTGCCACTTAACCAATTTTATTAGCCCTTTACTTTTTTAAAAAATTGCTCTGATCCTTGAACTCACTAGAAGTAGACTAGCTTTACGGGTCTTTAGAGATCTTCATGCCCCCTCAAAGAACACTCTACAATGTAGCTTAAAATCTGATCACACTTCTTAGTATTATAATTTTGAGCAGTCAACAGGATTCATTTGGGGTTTGTAATGTATTCATTGGAGACCATATGGACCGTTTAAGTAAACATCTGTGATTCCCTTAAGTTGTACACTAAAATAAAGCGGTACGTGAAGATTTTATTTATTCCGATAGCATACTGCTCTTCTGCACTGGTTACTTTGGGCAACCAGGAAGGTGAAGTCAGTGCCGCAGTGAACTGATAAACCTAGATTATCAGTTCACTGTTGTCTGGTCTTCTTGAGGATCTTCTACTGCCCTCTCCTCCTTTCTCCTGCCTGCTGGCTGGCTTCCTATTTGTCTTTTTAAAACTCACCTAGAGTTCAGGTCTTATAAGGGGTTTTCTCTGCGTAGTCCCAACCACTTTTCTATGTATTTCCTCTGAAGTTCTGCAATGTGATGTTTTTCCTTATGGTGGCATTTGTATGCTATAATGGCACTACTTTTGTTTTTCTGTCATTGTTATGTGTTTTATCTTTGTTCCAAAACCTATCAATGCTTATACTCAGTAAATGTTAAGTGAATGAGTAAGTGCTTAAATGAATGCTAAGAATAATGAAAGGTTAATTATATCTTACCAACATGTTTACTTATATTGGCGTATCCTAAATTTAAATGACTCTCTATCACTATACCCCGTCCCCATCGCCACCACCATATACACACATGCTCTGGGGGGAAAATCACTGAAGACATGAAGCCCCATTTTGCCATTCTTGCAGTAAAATGATCATACCCACACCATTTCCAGAGTGGTTCATCATCCTGTGTTCTCAGCACTTAGCACTTGCATTATCACCATTTATCTTAGGTAAATCTAAAAGGACACGATTCACTGGGAATAAATTTTCTCTTTAAATTCCTAGATTATCGTTATAAAAGCTGTGAGTGAGGCAAGGCAAAAAATGTTGAAAAAATAAAACAAGACTTCTGTAGTTAAAACCAAAAGCTATATTATAGATGAGGAAAAATGATAATCAACCTAAAATAGGAAAAGCCTGGGTTTAAAATGTTTAATTTTCTCTGAACTAAGAAATTGATGCAGACTGTTGCACTTTAAGGTCAAAATTATTTATATAGATATATGTAGAATATTTTGGTAATACATTTATGGGTTAGAACTAGCTCTGAAATTCATGTCCTTTGTGAACAAATATGGTTGGAGTTTACTAGAGATGCTCTTCCTTCTCTAACATATACATTTGTGATGTATATAGCAAGAAGTTTAAAATTCACTATTAAAGATCTATTTCTCAATTTCCCCCCACTACCATGATCCAGACTAAATCAGAGAGCACTTTGGAAAGGTGGTAGAATTCTTCCCTTCCCATCATTTGCCATAATTGAATTCACCATTATTTTAATGATGTATAGAACGTGGTATTGTTTGCTTGTTTTCTCTTTATAACCGTATTTTGCCGTGTATAATGTGCACCCACATTTTTGTATGCATTAAAATGGGATTATGCCCATTTTTATACCCATGGTATGGGATCATTATACCCATGTATAATGCACAAACTTATTTTTCCTCAAAAATTTGCACAGTATACAAGTAAAATGCAGCATGTTTTAGAGGCTGCCTTTATCTTTGGGGATGCCATAGATCAAAGTCTGATCTTTAACTTTATAGGCTCAAAATCTCAAATTTAACAAGGCTCCAGAAAGCTGATTTACTACTCAAGTATTCATGGTGTATTAACTTACAATGATATTTGTGTGTGCTTGGGGAAATGGGCCAGTCATCTGTAGAAAGTAAATTAATAGATTTAACCTTCTTTAAGGTATTTATTAAGTGGGTTGCCACATCAGGTTCTGAAGGTACAAGGGAAAACCAAACAGAAATGGTCCCAAACAGAACACAGAAAATCACAGAGGCTGGTTCTACCATCAGAAGCAGTTTTTAATAAAACATTGTTAAAATTTGTGTTGTTACATAAGACATCAGTACAGCGTGCTATGAAAAGTATAAACAGAAGAAAATCATCTAATTTGTGGGATTCCTGGGGAAGTGAGGTCAGATGGCTGAGTCAGTGGCACCAGGCCCAAGAGGGACAATGTGTTCTACAAGTGTCTCTCAGGCAGAGGGAGCAGGGTGTGAGGGAGTGGCACTTGGAACGCTATCTGGCCATCCTACCTGTGGAATACACATTTGTGGAGTGATTTCTTAAATGACTATGCAAAGGCCTTGAAGTGAGGGCCTTGAAAATAAATGAGTGTAACTGGATGTGGAAAGTATGGACAAGTTGGTGGCACTGAACTTGAAAAGGTACATAGAATACAGTGCTTCAGAGGCTTTATCTAGAATTGGGGCCTTTATCTTAAAAGTAGCGGTAAACGTTAAAGTGTTATGAGCAGTGAAATGACACCTTCTATTATGGAGAATTATTGGTGGAGAGAAGGGGAGGAGAACAGGGGTAAATTGATACAGAGATTCTTGTCTTGACAAAGGTGTGAGGTTGTGGTACCTGTGACTATCATATTAGCAGTGGAGTTGGACTGAAGTCCAAGGGTTCAAGAGATATTTTTGAGGTAACTTTTGTCTGGACTTGGGGTGACAAGGAGGACGGGGAAGGGGTTATCTTGGGTGTGCCATTGTCCTGACTTTGGTGTGTATAGATGATCCACTGCACACAGTCTTGGGTGCTCTCCATATCCACTAATGCCTTCTGGTCCCATCCGGGCTTTGCCACTACCCTGAACTCTTTCACTTCTCCAATAGGAGAGAAGCCCAAACCTCTGTGCTTCCCGCCACTTCACACCCATACTTCCCAGCCTGATAAGGAGAACTGTGTACTCCAGGAAATTAGTGCATCTCTCTGAAGGAAGGCTCCCAGGAGGCAGGATGATAATACATACCTCATAGATTTGTTAGAGAGTTCGAATCACAATGTCTGCAAAGCTCTTAATACGGCGTATGGTGCATAGAAAATGGGACAAGATAGAAATTGCCTTTCCTTTGTGTGCTGGTTCTTGTATCTTATCCTTCTGGATACCCCACTAACTTTGTCCGATTTGAATCTACAATAAGTATGTTTTAACTGCACTTTATCAAGTTTTTGTAGAGGTTGACGCGTTCACACAACTTATTAAAGATAGTACCTATTGTCAATTAAGCAGTAACTCTTCCTGTAAAAACAAAAGGGTACCTCTTTCCTAAAGTGTACTGACATTTAGAAAAATGCTCAATATACCACTGACTTCAGCTTTCGTATATTAAAAATTAAGTAAAAGGCAAAAGACGCAATTACTAATATCTCAAGCCTATTAATTTCACACATATGCATAAAATATGTACAGAAAAAGGAACAGACATAAGTGTCCATGGGGCCTTGGGGAAAACATAGGCAAGCACAGATAAATCTTTTACTCTGTGTTACATTTGTTAAAAGAATGTCCAGCTCTTTTTCTGTGTCCTGGCTTTATTGTTACTGACAAATTGTATAAAGGACAATAGTCATCCTTTCATCATGTGGTACAATACACAGATCCACTGTTTTTCACCAATAACTTGTAAATAAGTATTACTAAGTAGCTTCTATGTTTTCTTACATTTTTTAAATTGTTTTTTCAGAGAATATGGGATTTTGATTTTTTGTCTTAAGAATCCTATATTTGTACTCTAAAAATTACAATATAGGTTGGAGTGATTTTGTAAAACATTCATTTTCTTCTGATGATGATAAAATTTAAAGTCAAGGTACAAAACACTACATGAAGATTTCTAAAATGAAATAAAGGAAACCAAAATTTGGCACTCTGGGCTTGGTTTCTTAATTTTAGCAACTATTCTTTTTAGACATAGCTGTTGCTTCACGTACTTAAAATTTTTTAAAAACCAGTAAAATAGTAATATTTGTCATGCTTTTACATATACTTCCAAGTGTATAAACACACACACACTCACTCACAGTTAAGCTTTTATTGCCTTTCCCGTAACATGCCTTTCATCCCCTCCCACTATATGAGGTTTTTGTTCCAAATTAGCCTATAAAAAGTTGTGATTACATACCCTCATACTCTTACTGAGTCACAGGAGCAGCTGCCTAAGAGATCACCCCAATTTAAGTCTTCCAGAATTTCTGTGAAGATGCAGTAAGGAAATGGCATAGCAGGAATACCTAAACCCATTTCTTAAGAATGAGCCCTTAAGGTTTTTCTGGCCCTTATTCTTCTAGGCCTCAGATAATACAGGTTTGTTGGGTTTGGGGTTTTTTTGTTTTGTTTTGTTTTGTTTGCTTATTTGTTAGTTTTGGACTTCCTATCACTCATCCACCAACAAATATTTGTGAAGATCTAGCCATGTGCATAGCACTGTGCTGGACTATGACAGGGAAGAAACCCAGTTGTCTTGCTTTAAGAAGTTCACAGGCTGTGTGGTTTGATGCAGGAGACCAACTGGAAAATTAGCAGTTAGAATAGAGCACAGTGATTGTTGTAAAAAAGGGTACACAGGGTGTGGGGGCAGTGTTGGGATCAATAGCTTAGTATGGGGCAGTGAGATAACGAAAGAAGCATCTGAATGTCCTGGAGGAGGCCAGGTCTTATTTAATTAGTAGGACCAGCCAGGTTAGGGGAGGTTGGGCAGGAGTGGGAACAGCAAGTCCTCAGGGCAAAACTGAGAGAACACCCTGTAGATTGAGGAACTGAAAGTGCCTGGTGGTCAATATGCCTGGAGCCTGAACTCTGAGGCAAGAGAGGGAACATATGAGGACCAAACTGTGGAGTCTTTATTAGTTAAATTACAAATTTGTGTTCTCTACTCAGAAGGTATTGGAAATCACTGAAGCATTAACTTGTCCTCTCTCCTTCCCGCCATTTTTGACATGATGTCATGTCTTTCTCAGAACACAACCTTGTGGCAGGCCACCTCAGCTAGAAGGAATGTGTTATATACACAGAAAGAAATCGCCCAGGATAAGAATAAGACTAACTTTGTACAAATCCTTTTAGCAGTATGAATAGTATCACCTTATATTTATAGACCAGATTCACAGCTTACAAATATATGTCTTACAGTGATTTTATTTGCACCTCATAGTAATCCACTGAAGTAACTGTTACTAATATTCCCATTGCACAGATGAAAAAGCTGAGGTTCATATAAAGTATAGCTCCATATAACAGCAGAACTATTTATTATACTAATTAGTATATAGTATATTTATTCTACTAATACTACTTATTATAGATTCAGCCCCAAGATATCTGACTGTAAATTACATTTTTTATAAGAGTATGGTTGAAGCATTGAAGAAAATTAAGTTTAAGACTAGACTAAAATCTTTATTTAGATTTTTGTTAAATTACCAATCACAAGAACTGAACGATCCAGTTCCTTAAAGAGTAGATGACATTGAAAATGTCTTTGCACTCCAAATATAAAACAATACAATACCCATCTGCTGATTTTTATATTTTTTGACCTAAGGAAAAATATTATCTTTAAAAAAAACAGGCGGTCAGATATTTCATGCAGCAACATTTTTACTGATATGTCCCCTAGAGCAAGGGACATTAAGGAAAAAATAAACAAATGGGATCTCATCAAAATAAAATGCTTCTGCACAGCTAAAGAAAACAGCATTAAAATAAAAGGAGAACCAACCGTATGGGAAAACATATTTGCCAATGATACCTCAGACAAGGGTTTAATCTCCAAAATATATAAAGAAGTTACATGAATCCACTCTAAGAAGACAAGCAATCCAATTAAAAAATGGGCAAAGGAACAGATGCTTCTCCAAAGAGGACATACAGAGGATCCAGAAACACATGAGGAA
>PVKM010023708.1:0-21004 GCA_004027735.1 Carollia perspicillata | reverse complement strand
AAAGTGACTCAGGACCAACTCTCTGAATAAAAGGGGAAGGCTTTGATCTACCTGTGTCACGGCTCAAGGACAGCCCTGCAGAGAGTTACCTTCCTCACACTGTGGATTGTGCTGGTGTGAGTGCCCATTAACCCACAGCACCAGGGAAGCTGAGGCTGGGAGCTTCTAGGTTGTACCTGCATGAAACTGGTCAAAGCCTATGTGGAACTGGACAGGGGAGTAAGAGCGGACATGGCAAGAATTGGAGGAGGTCATTGAAGGTGGACACAGAACCCAGGTTGTTAGAGCCACACTGAGCCCTTGTCAGAAATATGTAACATAGTAAAAGGCAGTGTGTTTCAGGTGCTTAATCCACTCAATACGGCTCTGCTGACACTAAAATCTTGAATTATTTCTTTGGCTCCTGGCATGTTTTTACTCCCTAGAGAAATGTATCCAAGTATTGTTAAGAATGGGCAAGGAACCATGGCAGGGTAGCCTGGTTGGGTAGCATGTCATCCAGATACGCCAAGGTTGTGGGGTTCAGTCCCCAGTCAGGACACATACAAGAATCAATCAATGAATGCACAAATAAGTGGAACAACAAATCATTTTTTTCCTTTCTCTCCCTTCCACTTTCTCTCTCTCTTTCCTCCCTACCTCCCTCTCAACAGTCATTAAGAAAACAAAGAAATAAAGAATGGGTGAGGAGAATGTCTCTCTCCGTGTGTGTGTGCGTGCGTGCGTGCGTGTGTGTGTGTGTGTGTGTGTAAAGAAAGAGATTATTAAAGGAGAGGTGGAAAAGGATTTTTCTAATACTCCAGCCCAAAGTGTATTTTCAGGCAGGTCAGTTTCAAGAGGGGTCATATGGAATGTGAGGCTCTGGAAATTGATTCCTTTGAGACGTTTGTTGACAACATATCCAACAGTCTTCATGGGTTTACATATGCACTTTCGAAGTCATCCAAAGCCAAGGTGGAGACATTAGCCTCAGGGGGAGGAGGCAACTCAATCATTCCAGTACAGGGGAGGACAGAGGGTTTGTGCCGTCCTCTTTGTCTGCCCTGCCACTCCCAAACTGCCCTTTCCTACACGAGTGGCTGCAATCCTTACCTGCCAACTCCAACAAGCTAGAGCCTTGAAAGGCACCCTGGACTTCTTTCCTTCTGCACTTTGCCCACCAGAATTCTGTTGATTTCCCCCCTCAAATACTCTTACATGCATTTGATTTTCCCCACCCCCATGCCACTAACGTAGTCTAGGACTTCATTATGTTTTTCCTGGATCATTATAAAAGCCTCCAATCTGGTTTTACTACCTCCATTCACTTTAGTCCTTCATTCTATTCCCCAAATTGCTCCCTAAAAGTGATCTCACTAAAATGTAAATCAAATCATGTTACTCCCTTGCTTAAAATTCAATGACCTCCCTTTGCCAACAGGATAAAATTCCAACTGCTTACCATGACTTACAAAGTCCTTCATGATTTAACTCTGACTACTAGTGTTATCCAAAATAGGCAATTATGCAAATACAGTTTTCTCCACTTGGAATGCCCTTGTAAATATAATGGAGCTTCATTAATATTGCACTGTGTTAAGGGGGCTGTTTATCTGGTTTCCCCACTTTGGAAACAAAATCTTTTCTATTATGAAACATTTCAAGCCCACAGGAAAGCAGAGAGAGAAATACTGAAAATCACCACCAAGCTTTGTCAAATCTTAAAGCCTTGACAGATTTCCTTCAGATACATTTTCTTCGTTAAGAAATGCCATTGCAGATACGGTTCAGAGGCTCACCCACCTCCTTTCATTCCTCCCTCTCCGGAGGCGGCCACCCTACTGAATCTGGTATTTATCGCTTCATTCCTTTAATATGTTGCTGATGCCTTCATAAATTCTACATGGTATTGTTTTATACACTTTCAACTTTATGTAAGTGGTATTATGTGGTATGCACCCTGCAACTTGCTTATTTGCTCAAAAATGCTTTATTCAAGTTGATCCATGAGACTCCAATTCTAAAGGGCTACTTAGTATTCCACGGTTTGAACACACCACAGTTTATATATCCATTCTCCTATTGATGGGTATTTAGGTTGTTTCCAATATCCTACTGTTATAAATAATGCTTCGATAAATATTTTGCATTTGTGTCTCCTTGTGTTTGCATGGGATGGTTTCCTAGGTCATATACCTAGGATGGGATTCCTAGGAGAATGACATGTACATCCTCAATATTAGTACCTCTTTTTAAAAATTCTTCAAAAAATGTCAGTTTAAATTTTTCTCCAAAGGCAATAGATTCTTGACTCTACTAGGCAGATAAGGTACAAGTATGAATTTGGTTCAAGTATAAAATATAATGATACTTAAAAAGAGGTTCTTAAATTAGCAAGTTTATGAAGTTTATGAGAGCCTTGTAAATGATTGCATCAGTATTCAATTATGAGGATTTCAGGACTTACTGTGTGTGAGAGAGAGTATTTTGTTTGTATAAGTAAGAAAGAAATTATGTGATTTTGGTATCAGTGTCTAGCTCCTTCTCTCTGGAGGAGCTGGCATCGCTGGCATTCTAAAGAATTGACTTTCTTCTGAGTACTCAGGTTCGAGGACCCACTACCATTCATTAATGCAATCAGTCAGCAAATTTTTATTGGGTGCCTACTACATAGTTGGCACCATTTGGAGAGCTGGAGGTACCCCAGTTAAACAAGAGACAAAGTCTTAGCTTTCCCAGAACTTATATTCTGATAGGGGCAGAGAGACAAATGAATATGTGTACACATAAACATATATCCGTTGGCAATTAGGGCAATTTAGAAAACACAGGGGAAGGGGAATAGGGATGCTATAAAAAGTGGTCATGGAAGACCTTAAAGCAAAGGTGACATTTACATAGGCGTTACAGAAAGTGAGAAAGTGAGCCATGCAATTCCAAGAGGGAAGAGCTTTAGAAGCAAAGGGAAGGGAAGCACAAAGGCTCTGAAGAGGGAGACTGCTTCATATGAACAGACTGCATATTCAAGGAAGCCAGTGTGGCTGAGGTTACACAAGCAGGGAGTGGGCAGAAGTGATGGAGGTGATGTCATGGGTAGAGGTGTTGGGAAGGAACTGTGGATTCTAGTCTGACTGGAGTGGGAAACCATTGGAAGGATTTGAGCAGAGGAATGCCAAAATCTGATATAAGCTTTTGAGCAATCTGACTGCAAGAACAGAAGCAGGGAGAACTTTTGTGGAAGCTATTGCACTATTCTCAGTGAGAGATGATTGTGACTTGGACCAAGATTTTATGAGTAGACATGCTGAGAACAGGTCACATTCTGGATGTATATTGAAAGAGATTTGATGTTGCAGTGGATGTGGGCTGTAACAGAAAGAGAAGAGTCACCAAGATTTCTGGCATGAACAATGGAAATGTGGAGGTACTATTAACTGAGACAGGTTAAGATCAGAGCAGAAACACATTGGAGGAGGAGAAAGAAGTTTCTTTTGGCATGCGATAAGACTGAGATTCCTATGAGACTTCCCAGTATAAATGTTAATAGGCAGTGAGATATGTGAACTTGGAGTTCATGGGTGAGACCTAGTCCAGACGTAGAAACATGAGAGTCATCAGCCTATAGATGATTTCTAAATGTGTGAAGCTGGGTGAGACATCTTAGGAAGTTAGTTTAAACAGAGCAAAGAAGAGGTATGAGGGCTGAGTTCAGGGGCTCTCCGACTTTCAGGGTGCAAAGAAATGAGGTGGAACTAAAGGAGGCGGACGGGGTGCTATCAGAGACAGCAGGAGAACCCCGAAGCCAAAGAAAAAACTGTTTCTGGAAAGAGGATGTGATACATTCTATTAAACTGATAACACTTTTAAGGCTTAAAAATTGGCTTTGGATTCAAAACATAAAGATTTTGGTGACTTTGGCAAAAAAGCAATTGTAGCGGAGCGGTGGGGCCAAATGCTTACTTATTTGGAGTAGGTTCAAAAAAATGTGAAAAGGGGAACTGGAGAAAAGAAAATAGACAGTTCTTTCATGGGAAGATTTTATTGGGAAGTCTCTGTTCGCATTTAGGGTGCCCACAGTTGGACAGCAACTTGCTGTCTCAGTGCCCTTCCGTGTCCCTTGGCAACAGCAGTTCCGGGTATTCACGCTAACGGCTTCATGCTCAGAGTCAGTTGGGTGTGCCTGTTCTCTGCCTCATCAGCATGTGAACTCACCTTCATGCTGCAACATCACACTGAGGCACCTCCACTTGTGGGAGCTCTTCAGCTTGGACAAAATTATTCTGGACTTTACATATGTTTTTTGTATAGCCACATTGTAGTATTATGATTTAACCCTCGATAAGGCAGCAACTTTATGAAAACAAATGTTGTGACTTTTAGGGTCTCCAGTGCTATGTACAGTGTCTGCCCAGTTCTTAGTAATGCTCAGTTAACATTCGTTAAACTAAATGAAATGCTTTTTTAAAAATGTAGGGTTCGGGTATTGCCTTCCATTTCTAAGCAGCTAACAGTGTGCTCTATTATTTCTAAACACTTTTTATCCTTAAGGGAGCAGATTCTTGTGGAGAGCTTGGCAAAGCCCCATTTTTAATTTTTTGTTCTCATCACCAGTACTTCCAGTGGAAGGGAGCAGGGGCCTCACTGACGCGCACTCTCAGGGAGCCCGCCCGCCCGTGTCTTTGGTTTGTCCCATCGTGTTGATTTGTGGTGGTGCTGCAGTGGGTGACCTGGAAGGCGCCTTTTCCCACGCACCATTAGGCCACAGTGAGGGCTTCGTTAGTTCTTCACTCGAGCAGCTGTGTTTTTCTAATGTGCCTTCACCAAGCGCTGATGTCATTTCTTTCCCTGACTCATTTCAATTAGATTCCAAACAGTCTGTTATTGTGCTTTGGAAGTCTTTTGAGATGACAAATTATTTCTATATTCAATCTGTTGATTTTTCTTTTCTCTGCCTCTTCATGGCTGAAAGTCCTTGTATGTTTAGTTTCATGTGCTATTTGGCCAAGAGGGAGTTATCTGAAATATAGTTGAGACTATTCCTAAAGAATTTTATTCTTTTGCATGTACTCTCTCTGTTTATTCTTTCCTCTCTACTATTAATTAGCAAATTCATTTGCTGATAGCCACAATGAGGTTAGAATAAATGTACTGAGCTAGATAATGCAGCAAAGCCCAATGTACTCAGAGTGGTAACAAGAGACCAATTCTATTCTGATAAACACCATTAAAAGGAAAAGATAAATCAAATCTTATGGCCTTAGTCAGCAAGTTTTATTCCACAAAAGAAATCTAAGCTGAACCACAGCTCTAATTTGGAGCCTTAGCTCAAAGTGACTGCTTTGTATTTTTCTCCAGGGTCAGAAAACCAAATCTGTATTCTGCTGGTCAAGCACGCCGTAAAGAGTGCCGCCTTCACCTGGGTTGTTGGGCAGGCCCATACGTCTTGGTAACTTGGTGGATTTCGATGCACAGCCATGAGTTCCACAGGACATTAATTCTCCATTGCTTGTCCATTTGAAATAAAAAGTGTTGGTGAATACATTATACTCAGGGACCTCTACATCCCACTTTAGTATGTTGTCATTCTCGAGGTCACTGATCTCCTTGGCTATCATTATTTCACTATCCAGAGTACATTTAAAGTTTGCAGCTATTGTGTCTTTTTTCTGTGATCTTCGACAACTGCATCAGCTCTTATTCTTGAGGAAATTAACATTGCCTTTGGTTCACAAGGCAAGGTTATTTGGAAAGGTCAACAGATGCAGCGCGTCCTTCTGGCACATTTCTATGGAGAAACATGCCTGCTATATTTCAGTTATGCCCTGGGTGAAAGGTCTGGTTTGTTTATGGTGACTAGCCATACAGGAATAATCACTGTCAATTTATTTGTTATTTAAAAGAAACTAATTTCACTTAGAAGATTTTATGAATGGATCTATTAGAGGGAATGCAATGCAACCAAACCACTGCTACATATAGAGTTGGGTCTGTGGGGACTGTGGGAGCCATGCCTGTTATCATTCAGTTGCCCTCAGGAAGTCCTTGAATGCGAACATCACCGGTATCTATTGGCAGCACACATAGGAAGTTAGCTAAATATTCTCTCCAGTTTTATTAGGTATTTCAGTGATTTGGGTAAAGCTATTTTATTTTCTCCGAATGTTTCTTATAGTGGGTATTATCTTGTACTATTGATACCAATGTTTAGGCCAGGATACAATGTATGAAGAATGGAACTTTTAATTAGGGGAAATGGGAAACATATGGCAGTAAGTCCTGAGGGTAGGCAGAAGTAGATAGAAATAGAACTGGAGGTTGTAACAGATCACGTTTTCAGCAAGATGCATCTGAATTATATCAGTAGGAGATCACCTGATCAGAAATTCATATGTGTAAGAGGTACGTGAATGTTTTATTGAGAACAATGTGGGTCAGGAAGAATCCTGGCTCCCTGACGGGGCTGGCTCGGTTGGTTAGAGCATTGTCCCAATATGCTAAGGTTAGGTTGTGTGTGTGATCCTTGGTCAGGGCTCATAAAAGCAGCAGCAACCAATGGATGCATAACTAAGTGGAAAAACAAATTGATGTTTCTCTCTTTCCTTCTCCCTCTCTTCCTGCCCCATCCTTTCCTTTCTCTCTCTAAAATCAATCAATAAAAAATAATAATAAAAGAAGAAGGATCCTGGTGACCCTGGCCAGGTGGCTCAGTTAGTTAGAGAATTGTCTTTTTTGTTTGTTTGTTTGTTTTAGAAATACCTTAACACTTTATTTGCATGTGTTTCTTTTTTAAATTTTTTAAATTTATTTATATACATATATTTTTATTGTTATTCAAGTACAATTTTCTGTCTTTTACTCCCATCCCAGTCCACCCCCACCCAGTGCTCCCCACCTCCCTCCCATTTCAACCCCCTTAATTTTTGTCCATGTGTCCTTTATACTTGTTCCTATAGTCCCTTCCCTTTTCCCCTCTGAAATTCCCTCCCCTCTCCCCTCTGGTTAGTTATCCCATTTTCTATTTCAATGTCTTTGGTTATATTTTGCTTGCTTGTTTGTTTTGTTGCTTAGGTTCCTGTTAAAGGTGAGATCATATGGTATTTGTCTTTTACCGCCTGGCTTATTTCACTTAGCATAATGCTTTCCAGTTCCATCCATGCTGTTGCATAGGGTAGGAGCTCCTTCTTTCTTTCTGCTGCGTAGAATTCCATTGTGTATATGTACCATAGTTTTTTGAGCCATTCATTTACTGATGGGCACCTAGGTTGCTTCCAACACTTGGCTCTTGTAAATTGTGCTGCTATGAACATTGGGGTGCATTGGTTCTTTTGGAATGGTGTTTCAGGGTTCTTGGGATATAATCCTAGCAGTGCAATTGCTGGGTCAAAAGGCAGTTCCATTTTTAGTTTTCTTAGAAAATTCCATACTGTTTTCCATAGTGGTTGTACCAGTCTGCACTCCCACCAACAGTCCTAGAGCATCGTCTTGATAAACCAAGGTTGCAAGTTTGATCTCTGGTCAAGTCATGTACAAGAAGCAACCAGTGAATGCATGCATAAGTGAAATAACAAGTTGATCTCTCTCTCTACCTTCCTCTCAGTAAAAAAAAGAAGGGTCCTGGCTTGGCATATGAATACTGGCTACAGACCAATTTTATAGGCATCATTAATGCCTACTCTTATTTTCATCTTGTTAGTAACCCTTCCCAATACTCCACTTGTATTATATAATTTTAGGAGGCTCAAATGTAAGTGCTCAACACTGTAGGATTAGGTGCATTTAGTCATAGTTCCAGTTACTGCAACTGTAATAGTTGGGCCTTGATGTTACGTGGTACAATGGCAGAGGGGGTATGATTAGGCCACAGGAATCTGCTAGTTCATTAATGCTAGCTAACGTAGGCAAAACTCCTTCTGATGAAAACTGGTCTTCATTTCGTCTGCGAACAAGGTAAACACGAAGGTGGAAGATGGCGGCCCAGTAGGTGGGAGCCGAGTCTACTTGCTCTTGCACCCAACTTGGACGCGTAGCTGATCTTGTGAAAAATAAAGTGAACAGTCAGCAGAATCTTACCTGATATGAAGTTTGAAAGCCAAATAATACAGAAGAGGCCTCAAAACGGGTGGTTAGCAGGTTTTATAAGTGGACAGGGAAGTTCCCAGATGTGGAGCCGGCAGCCATGGTGCCTGTACACATTGAGAGCCTAGTCAGAGACAGCGCGCTGCCTACGTGCTCCCTCACCTCCCAGAGGAGGAATTCCCAGACCCTGACCTGGAGTAACTTGGATATGCAAAGTAGTTGGGGATAACCAGGACACACACACACACACACGCACACACACACGCACACACAGCTAGAGGCACACCCATAGCTGTGGTGGTGGGTGGTGGCCGTGAGAGTGCCAGAGAGTGAGACAGATTCTGTCTGCACCTGGATCTGGTGAAGGAGGGGAGGTATGGCAGGCTGTGACTGCGAAAGACTCTTTGATTTTTGGAGAGGTGGTGTGTGCGGAAAACCAAAGATGGCTCAGCGCTGCAGTGGGAGGGCTCAGAGACTTTTTAAGGAGCTGAGGAGTGCTAGGCAGGGGCCCCGCGCACATAGCTGCCCTGAGAACAAGGAGGGAGGATTGTGGGCACGATTTGCTCCCACTCAGTACATCTGGGCAGATTGATCAAAGGGGTGCAAAGCGAGGTGATTTCTCCACCCCGCCCAGCACAGCTGCGCAGAGTGCATAGTGTGGCTCGCCCCTGTGTTGTGAGGGTGGTGGGCTAGGACCCGTGCACCTGAGATTATTTGAGGCCAAAAAGGGTCCCCTTCATCAGTGGAACCTCCAGGAAGGGAAGGTTGTGCCCAGCCCCCAACTCCTGCAGGAGCAGGGGTGTGAGGGGGGTGGAGGGTGGGGAGATCAGAAAAGAAAAAAGGCTCATTTTGAACTCCGCACAGGGAGGCAAAGTACACTGGGATCCAGGGCCATATTTCACTGAGGCCAGTAAAGCAGGAAGTCCAGAAAGTGGTGCAGCAAGGGGGATTCAGGGCTCCACCCAGTCTCGGCTTGCACACAGAGCTGCCCTCTATACCAAGCAGGAGAGAGCTGACAGTCTTACACAGATTGTCCCCCTCATCCCGTGAAATGGACAGCTGTATAATAAGAATCTATACATTATTGGAAAATAACTAGGACAGACTAGTACAGGAGGTGTAGGGACAGCGGGAGCATACTCACAATTTTCCCAGAAGACTGAACCGTTGTCTCCCAGGTGAGACACAGAGGCCCCACCCTCTCGATCACAAAAGAAGCTCCCTCTAGAGGCAGGTGAAGGAGATACAGGCGGTGTTGCCAGAAGTTGGCGGACTCACCCTGGACCTTGCTTGTGCTGCTAAAAAAACAGAAACAGATCCAGAAAGAAGTCTAAAAGCAAACACCAATAACTGATATGAATTTCATCTCACTCCCACAGAACTTGAAGTTTCTTTTCCTTTCACATAGCTTTTTAATATTTCTTCTTTTGCTTCAATTGCATTCTAACTAACTACTCTTGGTTTTTTATGTTTTTATTCAGATTATATATATATTTTCATACTATTGTTATTTAAAATCCAACATAGTACCCTTACCTGGTCTTACTCCATTTTACTTTCTTCCTGACCTTTCTTATTGTTGTAAACGTTAATTTTTTCCTAAATATGCTATGCCATATTCTTATTCCTTACTCTTACAATTTCTCCTCCATCTCCTTGCAAAAGTCTTCTTCCTTACTTAAGTCAGCTCACATTCTTTTTCCTCTCTTATAATAGTCTTCTTTTCTTTCCATCTTTATAAGTTGTGGATAGCTAGGCAAGGATATTGTGGTTATTGCTGTTCTCCAACAGTATTCCAATTTGTTTACTATTTGTTTGTACTTCAAATCCCATAGGATACTCTCCCCCTGTCTTACTCCATTTTGACTTCCCCTGCCCTTGATCAGTTGAGTTAGGAATTCTCTTTTCATTTTTTCCCCTTTCTTAGCCTGGGTTCTATTTCTTACTCTTACTAATTTTCCTCTCCCATCCTCTCAAGATCATTTTTCTTTACTGTAGACATCTCATATTCACTTTTCACTTTTGTATAATATTCCCATTCCATCTCCACACTTATGAATCTTCATTCAGCTGTTGTTGTTATTGACCCTGCTGTGATATTTATGTAATTTTGTTCCCATTGGTTCAATACCTTTTTAATTTTACTTCAAACCTCACAGTATACTCTTCCCTTTTCTTACTCCATTATTTAAAAAAAATATTTATTTATCTTTAGAGGAGAAGGGAAGGAGAGAGGGAGAGAAATATCAGTGTATGGTTGCCTCTCGTGTGTCCCCTGCTGGGAACTGGCCTGCAATCCAGGCATGTGCCCTGACTGGGAATTGAACCATGATCCTTTGGTTTGTAGGCCCATGCTCAATCCACTGAGCTACACCAGCCAGGGCTTCTTACTCCATTTTTGCTATCACCCTTCCCTGTTTTACTTACATTTTAAATTTTATTCTTTCCCTTTCTTTGCCTTGTTTCTATGCCCTACTTTTATTATTCTCCTCCCTCTTCTCACTCAAAATTATTTTTCCCTCTTTTAGTCATCTCATATTTCCTTTGTCCTATCTTATAATATTTTTAATCTCTCTCTACCTTTACTAATCTTTGCTCAATTGCTGTTGATATTGCTGATGTGGTAGGTTTTTTTTCCTTCCAGGTATGGGTTTGGCTTTCTAGTAGTATTGCTTTGTTACCCAACACCTGTGCAGCAGCACATAAGATGAGGCAGAAGTTGTGACTCCCAGTCAGTTCAGCCAGAGGGGAGAATCCACCAATGAATGAGCCAGAAACAGAAAAGCCCAACCACAACAAGAGAGCCCACACAAACTGAATAAAGGGCAACCCTAGAACATTGAGATTAGGAGATCAAAGAGACTGCACCAGTGTGTCCCACAGAACTCCTACCACAAAAGGCCACCCCATGAAGACAGGCAGACAAAGCAGAGCATCCTGAGATCCAGAAACAAACAAAAAGAGTCACCTAAAATTGGGAGACAAAGGAAGAACCCCAAATCAAAAGAAGTGGAGAAATACCCAAAAAAAGAACTAAATGAAATGGAGGCAGGCAATCTGGCAGACATAGACTTAAAAAAATGGTTATAAGGATGCTCAAGGAACTCAGTGGCAAGTACAAGGAACTGAGTGGAAACTCCAGCAACATGAAAAAGGAAATAGAAACTATGAACAAGAACCAGGAAGAAATGAAGATACAATATCTGAAATAAAAAATACACTAGAAGAAATTAAAAACAGGCCGAATAAAGCAGAGGGCCAAATCAGCAAGCTGGAAGATAAGGTAGAAAGAAATACCCAGGCAGAGCAACTGAACGAAATAAGATGTAAAGAAAATGAGGATAGTTTCGGAGAACTTCAGGACAACATGAAATGTAATAACATTGGCATCATAGGAATGCCAGAAAAAGAAGAAAAGGAGCAAGAGATAGAAGACTTGTTTGAAAAAATAATGATAGAAAGCTTCCCTAACTAGGTGAGGGGAAAAGTCACACAAGTTCAGGGAGCACAGAGGGTCCCAATCAAGAGGAACCCAAGAGGCCTACTCCAAGACACATCATAATTAAAATGCCAAATGTTAAGGACAAAGACAGAATCTTAAAGGCAGCAAGGGAGAAGAAACAGTAACATACAAAGGAGCTCCAATAAGGATAGCAGCAGATTTCTCAACAGAAGCACTACAAGCCAGAAGAGATTGGCACAAAACATCCCATGTAATGAAAAACAAACACCTATAACCAAGACTGATGTATCCAGCAAGGCTCTCATTTAGATTAGATGGTGAAATAAAGAGCTTACCAGACAAACAAAAGCTAAAAGGGTATGTCTCCATCAACCATCACTGTAAGAGATGCTAAAGGGACTGCTATAAAAAGAAGAAAGAGAGACAGAGAAGGAGAGAGAGAGAAAAAGAGAGAGAGAAGTACACAGGTACAGAAATAATGGCAATGAATAAATACCTATCAATAATAACCTTAAATGTAAATAGATTGAAAGTTCCAATCAAAAGACATAGGGTAGCTGAATGGATAAGTAACAATGATTCGCATATATGCTGTCTACAAGAGACTCAACTCAGAACAATAGATCTACACAGACTGAAAGTGAAGGGATGGAAAAAAGATTCCAAGCAAATGAACATACAAAAAAAGGCAGTATAGCAATACTTATATCAGACAAAATAGATTTCAAAACAAAGGCCATAAAAAGAGACAGAGAAGGACATTTCATAATAATTAAGGGACGTGTCCACCAAGAAGATATAGCATTGTAAACATCTATGCACCCAAAATAAGAGCACCCAAATATATAAGGACTATCTTGGAAGACTTGAAGAAAGATATAGACAGCAACACACTTATAGCAGGGGATTTTAACACACCACTGTCAAAAATGGAGAGATCTTCCAAACAAAGAATCAACAAGGATACTGTGGCACTGAACAATATGCTAGATTGAATGGACTTAATTGATATATACAGAATCTTTCACCCCAAAGAAGCAAAATACACATTCTTTTCAAATGCACACGGGATACTTTCAAATATGGACCACATGATAGGACACAAAATAAGCCTCAGCAGATATCAGAAAACTGAAATCATATCAAGCATTTTCTCAGATCACAATGGCTTGAAACCAGAAACCAACCTCAAGGGAAAAACTCAAAACCATTCAAGTTTAAGGAGACTGAATAGCATGCTATTAAACAATGAATGGGTTAATAATGAGATCAAGGAGGAAATAAAAAAGTTTTTAGAAACAAATGAAAATGAACACACAACAATCCAAACCCTCTGGGACACAGTGAAAGCAGTACTGAGAGGGAAGTTCATAGCATTACAGGCTTCCTTAAAAAGATAGAAAAGTTTCAAATAAACAACCTACCCCTGCATCTACAAGAGCTGCAGGGACAACAACAAACAAAGCCTAGAGCATGTAGAAGGAAGGAAATAATCAAGATCGGAGCAGAATTAAATGACATAGAGACTAAAAAATCAATTCAAAGCATCAATAAATCCAGGAGCTGGTTCTTTGAAAAGATAAACAAAATTGACAAGCCTTTAAACAGACTAATCAAGAAAAATAAAGAGAGGACCCAAATAAACAAAATCAGATGGGAAAGAGGAGTGATTACAACTGATACCACAGGAACACAAAGGATTGTGAGAAATGACTATGAACAACTACATGCCAAGAAATTGGACAACCTGGGTGAAATGGACCAATTTGTAGAAACATATAATCTTCCAAAACTGAATCAAGAAGAAGCAGAAAGCCTGAACAGACCAGTAACATATAATGAAATTGAAGCAGTAATGAAAAAACCCCCAGCACACAAAAACTGCACTGGACGGCTTCACAGGTCAATTTTACCAAACATTTTAGGAAGAGCTGACTCCCATCTTGCTCAAACTATTCCAAAAACTTCAAGAAGAGAGAAGACTCCCAAACTCTTTTTATGAGGCTAGTATTATCCTAATTCTGAAACCAGGTAAAGACATACAAACAAAGAAAACTGCAGGCCAATATCACCGATGAATATACATGATAAAATCCTCAACAAAATATTGGCAATACATAAAAAAGATCATACACCATGGTCAAGATGGATTTGTCCCAGGCATGCAAGGATGGTACAATATTTGCAAATCAATAAACATAATACATTACATAAACAAAAGGAAAGACAGAGGTCACATAATCATATCAATAATGCTGAAAAAGCATTTGATAGAGTACAGCACCCATTTATGGTACAAATGCTCAGCAAAATGGGAACAGAAGGAGCAGACCTCAACCTAATAAAGGCCATATATGGAAAACCTAAGCCAGAATCACACTCAATAGGCACAAACTAAAAGCCTTCTCCTAAGATCAGGCACAAGACAAGGGTGTCCACTTTTAGCACTTTAATTTAACATAACATTGGAAGTTCTAGCCACAGTGATCAGACAAGGGAAAAAAAGGCACATAAAGAATTCAAATGACTCAACACCAAGAAGACAAGAAGACACTTCTCCAAGGAGGACATACAGAAGGCACAAAGACATAAAAAAGAATGTTCAACATCACTAGCCATCAGAGAGATGCAAGTAAAAACCACAGTGAGATACCACTTCACACCAGACCACTTCACACCAGACAGATACCACTTCACACCAGACAGAGTGGCCATCATAACCAAATCAACAAGAAACAAGTGCTGGAGAGGTTGTGGAGAAAAGGGAACCCTAGTGTACTGTTGGTGGAAATGCAGACTGATACAGCCACTGTGAAAACAGGATGGAATTTCTTCAAAAAAATAAAAACGGAACTTCCTTTTGATCCAGTGATCCCCCTGCTTGGACTATACCCTAAGAACCCGGAATCACCAATTCAAAAGAACCTAGTGCTGGAAACAGCCTAAGTGCCCATCAGTAAATGAATGGATAAGAAAAAACTGTGGTACATTTACACAATGGAATGCTACACAGCAGAAAGAAAGAAGGAGCTCCTACCCTTTGCAACAGCAAGGGTGAACCTGGAAAATATTATGCTAAGTGAAATAAGCCAGGTGGCGAAAGTCAAATACCATATGATCTCATGTATAAGTGGAACCTAATGAACAAAACAAACACATGAGCATAATAGAACCAGAGACATGGAAATAAAGAACAAACTGACAGTGACCAGAGGGGAGAGGGGAGGGGGAAAATGGGGGACAGAAGGGGAAGGGTCTAGTCAAGGAACATGTGTAAAGGACCCATGGTAATGGACAACAGAGTGGGGATTGACTGGAGGAGCAGAGGATTGGGCGTGGTGGAGGAGAGCAGCAGTGGGAACATTGGAATAATTGTAATTGAACAACAATAAAAAAACAAAGTAAACATATAATTTATTATTCAAAGTAGGAGAAATTTTAGAGTAAGCAGGGATGCTATTAATAATTAAATTAGGACATAGGCAACCACATATTTGTCAAAGATTTTGTTAGAAATGAAGTGGCTTTAAAATATTTCTGTTCTTGTGAAAATCTCTTGTTGAATTGTTTGTAACAGAGAATAGAAGTTGTCTAACATAGGCTAGACCAAAAAAAAAAAAAGGACTTTTATTGTAGAAAAGACTAGAAAAATTCTATCTGAGACAAATAAATGTTGGGCTAGGGCAAGAAACATTTGCTTTGGTTTTATCTTAATAGACTTAACTCTAAGCCTATTAAGCCAGATTGGAAGAAACAGACTTGTTCTTTCTCACTAACAGGACACTGGCTCAGAGAGTATCATAGAGTGGGGTGAGAAAGAAGAGCCCGGAAAGGTTGATGACTGAGACAGCAGGAGTTCGTCAGTCCTTCAAAGGAGGAGCTTGTGGGAGAAAAGCAGAAGGATTAGTCAAGATGGCAACATGGAGATCAAAAGAACTGCTACGTCTCTCCTTGGTTTTCTTTTGAAGACATGGAACCATATACAAGACTGACTTTCTTGTGAGTGTGAAAGACCTGGAAGTGTTGCCCTCAGGAGAGGCTCTGAGGGGTTTCTTTAGCCCAGGGGGCAAAGTAAACATCTAAACTGAATTTCGATGGCAGAGTGTGAAATGGTTCACTTGATGTTCCTTATGTGGCTTTCCCTGTTCATTACGTTTCTTTTTAGTTAAACTGGTGGGAGACATGGCTGACCTACTTGTCAGCTATTTTCAGCAGAGCAGACGAGACTGAAACGGGGTAGGGATTTAGGGGTGAGGTTCAGCAGCCAGTTTGAGCCTAACTTGAATGTTAGAATCTCCGGAGGAGCCCATGCTTCACTCCCTGTGAGTCTTATTTAATTGCTGTAGCCTGGGTCTTGGGTAACTCTGATTTTAAGAAAGTTTCTCAGGTAGAGTTCAGCTGTGTATCCAGACTTGACAACCACTGAGTTAGAGTATCTGACTCTACAGCAATCGTTCATGAAATTAATTCACTGGGGAAGTAGTGTTAAGCCTACCTGGGTTTACCTGAAGGTTTGTATTTCATTAGCTTGGTTGTTTAGGTGCAGGTGTGCTGGTGCAGCGCTCTCAGCTTTTGTTGATCTGAACAAGACTTCATTCTGATTTCACTTTTAGAGGATAATTTCATTGAGTCTAGTACTCGAGGGCGTTTTTTATTACTTTTAAGGTATCATTCCATTTTCTTCTGCATAATTTTTGTTTAGAAGTCAGCTGTGATAATTACCTTTGTTCTTTTATAAATAATGTGTTTCTCTCTCTCTCTCTCTCAATGTATTTAAGATTTTCTCTTTACCAGACCGGGCTGGTGATTGTTAGAGGCGAGGGGATTTGGGGGACTGGAGGAAAGAGGTGAAGGGATCAAGAAGCACAAATTGGTAGGTACAGAGTAGTCACTGGAATGGGGAGTACGGCCTAGGGAATAGAGTCAATAATGTTGCAGCAACTCTGTACGGTGCCAGGTATGTACTGGAAATTACAAGGGGTACACTTTGTGAAGTGTATGACTGTCTAACCACTATGCTGTACACCTGAAACCAACACAAAGTCATACAGAAAGTAGGCTGTAATAGAAGCATTTTAAAAATACATAAATTTAAAATGGTTAGAAAAAGATTTTCCCTCTACCATTTATTGTCAGCACTTTGATTATGATATACTTTTAAAAAAATGTTTCTTCTTGGAGATCTTGAACATCTTGGATTGCTGCTTTACGCTGTTCAGGACATTTTGACCACTGTTTCTTTGGATATTTTTTCCTGCCTCTCCTCCCTTTTTTGTGATTTTTTTATTGTATTTTTCCATTACCATTTAGTCTCCTTATATCCCCTCTTATACCCCCTCACCCCTGCAATCACCGCACTGTTGTCCATGAGAACTTTCTCTTTTTTGCTCAACCCCTTGACCCCCTAATCCCTCTTAGATGTAGCTCTCTTTTTATGAATCTGTCTCTACTTTGCTTGTTAGTTCAATTTGTTCATTAGATTCTATACAGGAATGAAATCATATGGTATTTGTCTTTCTCTGGCTTATTCCACTTAGTATAATGCTCTCCAGGTCCATCCATACTGTTACAAACAGTAAAATTTTCTTCTTTTTTACAGCCAAGTAGTATTCTGTTATGTAAATGTCCCATAGTTGTTTTATCTACTCATCCACTGGTGGACACTTGGGCTGCTTCCATGTTTTGGTGATTGTAAATAACACTGCAATGAACATAGGGGTGCTTATGTTCTTTTAAATTAGTGTTTTGGGTTCTTTCTTATACACGAAGTTTGTCCAGAAGGTATCTAGCAATGTAATATGAAAAATAGAGACCTTTATTGAAGAAGACAGAAGATACAAAAAACATTGTACATAGGATAATGATGCCTTAGTTCCCTTCAAAGTAGGCACCTTGGGACCTCACATGGTTCTCCCAATCTCCATCACCTGCCCCATCATATTCTCCTGAATCTCACTGATGTCTGGAATCTCTTCCCTTTCAAAGGCGATTGTACTTTTGGGAAAAGCCAGAAGTCACAGGGTGCCAAATCTGGCCTGTAGGGGGACTGAGGCACCTGGGTGATTTGATGTTTTACCAAAAATCTCTGCACAAGATGTGATGTGGGAGTGGCCATATTGTCATGATGAAGCTGCCAATAATCAGTTGCCCGTAGCTGTGGCCTTCTGAATCATCCGAATAGTTTCCATGGAGGAATGTTCAAGCTTAATGCAAAATTTGATATGGATTCACTGCTCTACTCACTCAGTCATTTTGAATGTGACGGCCACACAGTACACATGCTCACTCAATGGCATGTACCTCCCTCACTGACTAGTACAGTGAAGTTATCATTGTCAAGCATGTGAGTTCCAGTCCACTGTCCTTGGCTGCCAGGTTATATTGCGAGCCATTCTCGTTGTGTTAATAATGGCTGAACTTTTCCCTGACAGACCTTGTATTCCCAGAAGTGGGATTGCTGGCTCAAAATGGGATTGAGCCCTGGATGGTGTAGCTCAGTGGATTGAGTGTGGGCATGCAAACCAAAGGGCTGCCAGTTTGATTCCCAGTCAGGGCATATGCCTGGGTCACAGGCCAGGTCCTCGGTAGGGGGCACCCACACATTGATGTTTCTCTCGCTCTCTCCCTTCCTTCCCCTCTGTCTAAAAATAAATAAATAAATTCTTTAAATAAGAAAGGCAGATCCATTTTTAATTTTTTGAGGTATCTTCATACTGCTTTCATGACTCTCCTCCTTTTCTGGGACTTGAATTAGATGTATATTAGACTGATTTATTAATTTGTTATTTTTAATGGACTTTATTTTTTAGTCTTCAACTCATAGTGACATTTACTGGAAAGTGTGTGGGATTCCTATCCATGTCTACTCCTACACATATACACCCTCCCCTACTAATGGGCATGTTGAAGCAGAGTGGTGCATTTGTTTCAATAACTCTTCATTAACTTATCATTATCATCCAAAGGTCTATAGTTTACATTAGGATTCCTTCTTGGTGTTGTACATTCTAAGTGTTTTTATAAATGTGTACTTTATGATATGTATTCCCTTTTGGTGTTGTAAATTTTATGGGCTTTGACAAATGTATCTTTTATAATGGCATGTATTCAACATTGTAGTATTGTACAAAATACTTTCACTGCCCTAACATTTTTCTGTACTCATATATTCATCACTCCCTGCCTCTGCCAACCAACAATCTTTTAACTGCCTTCATATTTGTGCCTTTTATAGAATGCCATATAGCTGGAATCATTTGACATGCAGCCTTTTGAGACTGGACTCTTTTACCTAGTAATACAGATTTAAATTTCTTCCATGTAATTCTATGACTTGATAGCTCATTTCTTTCTAGCACTAAAGAGTATTCCTTTGTCTGGATATAGCAATTTATTTATTGATTTACCAACTAAAAGGACATCTTGGTTACTTCCACATTTTTGACAGTTTTGAATAAAACCACTGGAAACATCCATGTACAGGTTTTTGTGTGGACATAAGTTTGCAGCTCATTTGGGTAAATGCCAAGCTGTGTTATTGTTGCGTAGTATGGGTAGCCTACGTAGTAAAGTAAGCCTATGGTTAGTTTGGTAAGAAGCTGCCAACCTGTCTGCCAAAGTGGACGTGCCATTTAGCATTCCAACCCGCAGTGAATGAGAGCTCCTGTTCCTCCACACTCTCCTCGGTGTTTGGTATTGTCAGTGTTTTGGATTTTGGCTATTCCAATAGGCGTGTAGTGTCCTATTTTTCTATGACTTTTTATATCTTCTGAGTTTTTAGGAACTTTTTGTATATTAGAGCTGTCAGCTCTGCTTTAAAATAATTGCAGGCCTTTTTTTCTGGTTTGTTTTTTGATTTTACTTACAATGTTATCGTTTTGCTTGTTTATTTTTATTTTTTTCAAAATCACACATTTTTATCTTATTGCTCCTAGACATTGGCACATGGTTAGGAACTTCTTTCCCTCTCCCAAGTAATGCAGGAATTTACTCATGTCTTATTATAGTACTTCTGTCATTTCCTTCCTTTCTTCTTAACTTTTGCTTTCTTTTCTAGCATGCATATCATCCATTTTTCCATTGATCTATCTATCACCTATCTACATTATAATTCATTTGGAGTTTATCCATTAGAATTCATTCTACATATATAATTCATTTGGAGTTTATCCTGATGCATGTTATAAAGCATAGATTCAATGATAATTCTTCCAAGTGACCATTCAGATTTCTCTATGCCATTTATTAATATTTTTTATTTCCCTCTAGTGATTTGAGATATCACCTTTATCACATAAATTTAGATATATACTTGGGCCTATTTGTAGATAGTTTTTTTGTTCATTTTTACTTTTGATACTATATATTGTTTTCCCTGGATACCATACAACTTTAAATACACTTTTGTAATAATGTTTTAATACCCATTTGGTTTAGTTTCCTCTTTTTTCCTTCTTTTTAAGGACTTCTTGGTGATTTTTCCTTGTTCATTTTTTTTGAAATGCACATAGATTTATTGATAACTCAATACATTTACAGGGAAAGTTGGAGGTTACTTATAATTTACATTTATTGATCACTCACTCTGTGTCAGGCATTGAGTTCAATAAGCTCCAGTGTACCACATTTGAGGTAATGTACTTAAGTTCAATAAAATCAGTATTTCTAGATCAGTAGATAGATGTTCCCTCTGAATGGAGAACTTACCTGTAATGTTTTGTGAGAATGCTTGAGAGGTGATCAGTATGAAGAAGTTGTCCTGCATTCCTGTTTTTCTTTAATTATGGTAAAAAAAATAACAAAATTTACTCTCTTAGCCATTTTTAAGTGTACAAGTACCATGTTAAGTATATTCAAATTGTGGTGCAATGTATCTCCAGAACTTTTCTATCTTGCTTGTTTATTTTTCAATTTTTATAGTTGACTTATCTGTATCTGGGAATAAACTTATTGTCATTTGGGGGGGATTGAAGCAAATTTATAAATTAACTTAGGGAGAATTGAGAAGTGATATATTTAGGATATTTAGTCTTCCTATCCAAAAATATTTTTCTCTTTTTATTTGTTCAGTTCTGTTTTATATTTCAGAAATAATATAAAATTTTCCTCATATAAATTTATATGTCTATTGTTAACCTTATAATCAAGTATATTTGTCTTTTCTGTTGTTCCTGTAAATTGAGTCTTCTCTCTCCTTATATCTTCTAACTGGTTATTATTGGTACATATGAAAACTATTGATTTTGAGATATTAATGTAAGAGTTTCATTGCTAAATTCTCTTATTGTTTGTAGCAATTTTCCCCATTGATTCTCTTGGGTTTTCTAGATATACAATTATGTCATCTGCAATGAGACATAGTTTTATTTCTGTCTTTGAAAGTTTTATACCTTTGCTTCCTCCTGCCTATTGCGTTGTGTCTAATTTTTGTCAGTATTCATGACTATCTTATTTTTAAACTCCACAGATTGGGTATTATTATTATTG
>PVKM010023707.1:0-21034 GCA_004027735.1 Carollia perspicillata | reverse complement strand
CTCTGCTGCAGTTTCTTTTCACTACCACCTGGTGTCGCTGTGGGGCTACAAGGCCCTCCTACAGGGCCCTCCTGCTTGGCCACATTGAAGCTCTCTGGCTGCTGAGTGCTAGACATAGGCCCCCAGGGGGTGGGGGTCACCTCACCTTGGGGAGACTAGTCTGCTCAAATCCAGCCCCAGGCTTGAGGCACAGGCCAGTATGGGAGCATAAGTCAGGACCATTTGAGCCTCTCATCAAGAGCCATCCTCCCACCACTACATTCTTTCCCCATAGGTCCACCTGGGGTCTGGTTAGATCCCAGCCCCTCTCTGTCCTCTCAGGAGAGAAAGCCTCCCCACCTCAACCTTGGGAGGAGCACCTAGTGTTCCGGAGCCTTCTTTTAGTAAGAAGGAACTAATAATAATTTAATTCTACCTCATGGGCCCTGATGGGACCGGTGTCTGTGTGACATGAGAAATTACAGACTGGATTCCACCTCAGACATTTCTCTGTGTGTGCCAGAGTCTAGAAAGTTTCCTCTAAGATGCATTCTTTTGATTGCTAAAAGGACACTAGTTTTCGTGAGTTTCTTATTAAAAAATCACACTTCTCAGGGAGCGTCAGGCCTTGGCTCTTTTTCTCTTCTACCTCAGGGGGCATTGGATCCTTAAAACAGTAGATGTTTCTAACCTGATTAGGGTCCTGGAGCCTCTTGAGAATTAGATGAGAGCTTTGGACTGCACGTATACATGTGCACAAAAATCCTGACTGTACTTTCAGGGGTCCTTGAGGTGTATATTGGCCTGAACCTGAGTAAGGATGTTTACCTGTTAGGCATTAAATGCAGGGGAAGTGGGTGGGGTTGAAGGGACTCCTGAGAGGGCCCAAACTTTGTCTCCTCTGCAGCCCTGCCCAGGGTGTGGCCAGCAAAATGCACTGCCTTGTTAGCGGCTCTGGGCACCTGGCCTGGATCGTATGCAACATCTGTCTTGGGGATCCTGCTGGGTCAGTGAGAAGAGGGCCCCTAACAGGCAGCCCACCGGCTGTGGTCGTGCGTGTCTGATAATTGGTTCTGGGCTTCACAGAGTTTGTATTCTCTTAACTCATCTTCCCACCTAGCCAGCCTAAATTTGACCACCATTTTTTCCTGTCTGACAACCTAGCTCCCTTGACCTAACTTCTACCCATTTCCTGAATTCCAACACTCCAAGCCCCACCACTCCTGGTCTATTTCAGAAAGACCCAAAATAGGAGGGAGTAACACTATGGTGCCCATTCTGTGCGTGGCATCAGCCTGGGCAATTTCCGTGTGCTATCATGTTTCCTGCTCAGTTCTGCAATGTGAGTAACCACCCATTTGGCACAGAAAAGTGATGCACCTAAGGTCACATGGCCATCGAGAGGCAATGCTGGGTTTCAAACTGAGATCTCTCTGGTGCTAAAATTATACTCCATGCCTTGGGAGCCTTCATAGGCTGGGCAGACCTGGTGTCCAAAAGCCATGGACTCCTGTTGCTAGAAGCTGCCTGTGGGTCCACAGGAAAAGAGCCAGACAGGAAGGCAGTAAAGTGATGGAACCTGTCCTGGCTGGACACTGTTGACCAATTCTGAGCCTTGGTTTTCTCATCTGTAAAATAGGCCAACAGCACCTCCCTCACTGGGGCCCTATGAAGATTAGATCAGATCTGCATGTTAGTGCAATGGCTGATTCTAGAAATGCCAGCCATGTTTCTCCATCTCAGTGGAAACTTCTTGACCCTAAACCCTGTGAGCCAATGACCCAGACCCCGGGGCTTGTTAAGAGGAGTATGCCAGCCCAGCTTGTGTGGTTAAGAGGTCCCTGGAGAGGGTGCAGAGTAGAACAAAAGCAGTGGCAGGGCTGTGATCAGCTCCCTGCACCCCTGCAACACCAAGAGCAGCCAGACGCAGGCCCAGAACTCAGCTCTGCTTGGCAGCCCAGAGTAGCAGACACAGCTGAGTCAGTCATTCCCACGAGGAAAATGCTTCCTGGTGGCTCCCCAAGAGTTCCTTCTTGGATGGCAGCACCCCTTCCCCAGTCTTGGGGCTCCTGCTCTTCAAGTGCCCTGTGAGCAAGCTCTCTCCTCTTCTCCATAGAGAGCTTACAGCAGGCTCTTTATCCCCACTCATTTGCTTCTCTAGAAATGTTTGGTGAGCCAGGCCTCTGGGCAGGGGCTGGGGGGCTGTCAGAAACTCATCTGCTGGGAAGTCAGGGAAGCCAATGCCATCCCTTGTGAGTGCACAGGATGCAGCCTGTGCTAGAGATGTAGGGCACTGAGCTCAAAAAGGTGGCAGTGGCATGTCAGCCCGAGGAGGTGGAGGGTGAGGAGGGAAAGTCTCTCCTTGAGCATTGAGGGACCTTGGAGCTGAGTTTGGGGCCTGTGAAGGGAAGGGCGTAGTGGGGAGGAGGGTGGGATTGTACAGGGGTCTAAGAGAGCCCTGGAGTGGGGCTGGGCCCCAGGGAGCAGCAAGGTAGAGGGCACTGGAAGGTCTGCTGTGGCCTGGCCGTTGGGGGCCTGGGGTCTGGTTGGGACAATTGAGTGCTGCGCTATGAGTCAGTAAGCCTCTCTCATCTATGGAGCGAGCCCTGGTGCCTGGCACAGTGGGATGGGGGTGTGGGTGAGGCAGTGGGAGGAAGACAAGCAGCGACTGGAGGCTGTGAGGGAGTGTTTGTTCAGGGACAGCTTTGTTTGTAAATTGAGGTGTAAGGATCAGCAGGTCTGTCTGTGTGTCTTTCTCTCTCTCTCACACACACACATGCACACACACATACATATCCCAGGTTTTGCCCCTTCTAAGCCCATCTGCCTACTTGCCTTTCTCGGTGCTTTTCCTGACTGACTGACTTACCTATTCTTGAAGGATTAATTATTGGGCCAATTCCGAGCTGGCTATGTGGTTCAGAGAAAGGCAGCTTGGGACAAAGTGACAGAAGGAAGCTCTAGGCTGCCACTAAGGCATTGCCAAGGGCACCCAGGAGAACCAGCCATCTGTCCATGGTCCCCGCCACTCACACATAGCACACTTGGCACCCACAGGTTCCATGTTTCGAAACTGCACACAGGGCGGCTGGTCAGAAATCTTCCCCAGGCCTGACCTGGCGTGTGGGGTTAATGTGAACGACTCGTCCAAGGAGACCAACCAGAAGCGGGTAAGCCTGATGACCTCCCTTCTTCCCCGGACGGGGTGGGGTCGGGGAACTGCAGGGTGAGAAGTGCCTGGCTGAGGCTAGAGTAGAGCCAGACCAGGGTCAAGGACAGATGAGCTGGGGGCTACCCCTCCCACCCACTTTTCTTCTGCTCATCACCTGGGGTTCACTGGCCCTGCTTCACTGCCCTGGCCTATCAACCATGGTGGTCATGAAGGCCACAGCACAGAGTGGACTGCCATATGCCACCACGAGACTGAGAATGATTTAGTCATGAAAACAAAAGAGAAGTGATGTGGTGGCTAAGTGCTCAGAACCAGGCTGGTGGATCTCAACTCTGACCTGTGACCTTGGTCGGGGTGGGGAAAGCTTCACTTCTCTGTGCCTCAGATTCTTCATCAGTGAAAGGGGGTTAATAATAGTTCTGACTTCTCAGGCTTGCCAAGAAAACTAAATGAGCGAATCCATAGAAGTGTTGAGAATGGTGCCTGGCCATAGTCAGTTCTCAATCAATGTTTGCTCTCAAAGGAGAGAGCCCAGCCACAGGGCAGTCCTGGTTTGAGAGAGGACACTGTGACCCACGGGATGAACTTCTCCAGGTGCCTCTGAAAGGGCTGTCAGTTTCGGAGAACCCTCCCCTCCTCTCTTTTCCTGACGGATGCATACGTGTCCTTCAGAACTCCACTCCAGCCCATCAATTCCAGAAAGCTCTTCCTTCCTGTCCCCCTAGGAAGGGCTCCAGCTATCACCTCCCATGTTATATGAAATCACCAGCTTAGGCATGTGCGTCCGTGTCTCTCACTGAAATATGAACTCCTCCAAGGTATCCATTCACTCAACAAGCATTCACTGAGTATCTACTGCGGGCAAGGCAGGGGTCTAAGCATGGAGATACAGCAGTGACAAGTCAAAAAAATCATTTCCAGGCCCCCATTGCCCAGCACAATGCCTGGCACCTATAAGGTGCCCAACAGATGTTCACTGTTGGACTGAACATCTATAGTACCCTGTGCCAGCTGCTTAATGCACAATTACATTCAACCCTCAAAAGCATTCAGTGTAAGTCTGTTATTTTCTTCGTTTTACAGATGAGGAAACTGAGGCTCACAGGGCTTAAAGAAAATGCTTAGTAAGTAATAGAAGCAAATGTGGGGGAGGTATCTGCTCCCCCATGTTCATTGCAGCATTGTTAGTAATATCCGAGACATGGAAACAACCTAAGTGCCCATCTATAGATGAATGGATAAAGAAATTGTGGCACATATATACAACAGAATGTTACTCAGCCACAAAAAGAAGAAAAACTCGCCATGTGCAACAACATGGGTGGACCTTGAGGGCATTATGCTAAGTGAAAATAGGACAGATAAAGACAAATTTAAAAAACCCTAAAACCAAATTCATAGCAAAAGAGATCATATTAGTGGTTACCAGAGATGGGGATGGGGGAGGGAGAATTGGATGAAGGTGGTCAAAATGTACAAAATTTCAGTTACAGGATAAATAAGTACCAGGGATGTAATGTACAACGTGATGACAATAGTTAGCACTGCTGTATGTTATATATGAAAGTTGCTAAGAGAGTAAATCCTAAGGGTTCTCATCACAAGGAAAATCCTCATTTCTCTCTCTGTTTTTTGTACCTATGTAAAATGATGGATGTTAACTAAACTTATTGTGGTATTATTTCACAATATATGTAAGTCAAGTCGCTATGCTGTATACCTTAAACTCAGACGGTGTTGTATGCCAATTGTATCTCAATAAAACTGGGAAAGAAAGTCAAGGGGGAAAAAGGAAAGTTGTGGAGGCAGAATTCAAAGCAAGCGTAACTCCAAAAAGAGCCAGTGCTCCCCCTCTAACTCCCGTCGCTCTCTCATGAAAGTGTGTGCCCCCTGGGAGATGCACTCTCAGCTGTCACATGAGCTAAACTTGCCAGTGGAATGTGATGGACGAGCTTGCATCTCCCCTGGAGGGTGGGATGGGGTCGTGCAGAAGCACGGAGTGGGGAGCAGCAGAATTAAGGAGAGAGAATGTGGCCGGGAGGCAGACCACACCCCCTTCTGGATTTTTTCTACGACTCTTCTATAGCCAATCAGTCTTACTCTATTTGAAGGGGTTTGAGTGAGGGATCAGTATGGAGGATGGGGTTTCTTTCTTTCCAGGGCTTGCCATCCAGGTGGAGAAAACACATGAATGAGGTCTTCAGATCTGGCATGAGTGGGTTAGTTTAATCCTGGGACTCAACAAGAATTGACCAGTGGGTACATATGATCTTGGAGGGATCGTGGGTGGTAGGCTCTGACCACTGCTGTCATTGACTCAAATGAAGACAGGGACTTATGGATGTCACATTTGTAAAATTAAGAGCAAACATTCTTATGGTGGGTGGTAGGATCGAGGTTCAAAAGGATGTTTTGAGCTGCAAATGACAGAAATTTCCAACTGGCTTAATTTGGCTTGTGCACCCGAGAGTGCAGAGAACAGCATCAGGGCTCCTTCGTGAGGCAACTCTGCAAAGCTACCAAGGACCAGGTCCTTTCCACCTCTCCACCTGCTATCCTGGCACTTCTTCCCAAGGCTGGCAGCTCTCCCACAATAAAATGACTGCCACTGCCGACTGCCGCCACAGACTTCCCCAGGCCTGCGTGTCCTGGAGGAGGGAGAGCCTGACTTTCTACAGCTCCTTCCTAAGAGCAAGAAAGCTTTTTTACCCAACTCCCCAGCAAGCCTGTCCAGACACCTCATTGGCCCAAAGTGACTTGAATCTGCCCACCACTGACCATCCCTGGCAGAAGGGTGAGATACCTGATTGGCTTATGCCAGCAGTTCTCTTAAGTTTTTAGCTTTGGAAACTTTTTCTTCCCCAAGAGATTTATTTTTGTCATCTTCTGATTTCAAGTTCTAAACCAAAAGAAAGGAATTTTTAAGTTTTATGGCTATAACCCTAATAGAATTTTCCCCTACAAAGAGAAGGATAAGTAAATATTAAATAAAAACTCATTGTAAAATTTTCCAGTGCATAACATTAAAGCTCACTGGTGATTAAGGATTTCTATGGTTAGTCACTGGTAAGAAAATTTACTTTCTGCACAATACAGCTGGATTGAGCTATATTTACTGATAGATTTATTTTAACTTGCTTCCTCCTCTCCGATTTTGATTTCGGAGAAATTTTATTTTATTTTATTTTTTTGAAGATTTTAAAAATTGTTATTCTATTATAGTTGTCCCAATTTTTCTCCTTTTGCCCTCCTCTACCCATCCCACCCCCACCCTTTTACATTTTTAAGAATTATTAAGGACCCCAAAGAGATTTTGTTTTTGTGAGTGATATCTACCGAAACCACACATGAGAACTTTTGACTTAGAGTAATCAGCTGGGAAAGAATGAGCCCAGGGCCCTAACCCCGGTATTCACGGCAAAGTTGAGACTGTGAAATCCCTGGACAAGGGGCTGAAACTTAACTAAGATAAATACAAAACTTGAACTTACCTAAGAAAATTATTGTCCAAAAATAGTGGAGAAGAAACCTACCTTAGCTTCAGCTCACATAAAAAAATATTTAGAAGTCCCTAAAATTTGAAGGGTTTCAGACCATGTGATTCATACTAGTCCAAATGCTGGTCCCCAAATTGGTACAAACTTTTTCTTTTATTCTGAGATTTGAATCATTCTACTTATTATTGTTGGATTATTTTTTAATTTTAATCAAATGATGATGAAAGTCTGAATTTGTTGGTTTTCTTTCAACTTCCTTACTCGGCACACATTTGTCTCTATTATTGACAAGTATCATTGACAAAGTGAACTCCAGCTAGCAGAAAGACCAGACAAAGCTGCAGCAAAAGTTGGCAAACTACAGCCCTTGGGCCAAATCCGGCCCACCACCTGCTTTTACAAATAAAGTTTTATTGAAACATGGCCACTCCCACTTTTGCACTACAAGGGCAGAATTAAGTAGTTTTAAAAGAGATCTTATGGCATACAAAGCCCAAAATATTTACTATCTGCCCCTTTATGGAAAAAGTCTGATGACCCCAATCTAGAGGTGACCTTGCCAGGATACAAAGCAGAGAGCTAGGTAATTTGACCGACGACAGACAGCAGTGAGGTTTGGGGACCCTGAGTCCACTGAGGGGTGGTGCACTGTTGTAATCACCAAGAGCAGGGGCACTGAGGTTGCATCAGGCCTCCTGGGAACAGGGCTCTTTCTGGATCAGACCTTAAAGACACAGGGCAGGACTAGGTCTGCATGGAAGCTGGCCCATGTATCCTGGGATTCAGGTGTCACAATGACCCCAGCCGCAGGGCAGCACAGAATACTCAGCCTCAACTCCTGTGCGTCCTCACACTGCCTCACACATTGTTACCTGTGCGTCCTCACACTGCCGTAGGCTGGCCCAAATTGCTCCTGAACCTGGTATCCCCGGGAGTGAGGCCAACACCCACAGCTATGGGGCTCATGTTGGTCCCCTGGTATTTTGACATTTCACTGCTCTTTGATGTCCCAAAGTCTAGGAACCATTAATCTAATGCAACCTACTGTCCTTTTGTCTTTCCGCCTTATTTCCTGTAAGGGGGCTCTTGAGTCCTGGGATTGTAGTCACATCAGAGGGGAAGCTCAGTGTCCCAAGGCAGACTGTCAAAGGTCACCTGTTGCTGTTGGAAAGTTTTTGGTCACTTTGAGTCAAATGCATTTTCTGGTAACTTCCTTCCACCAGAGCTCGCACACTAGGTCTTTACTTCTACATGTCAGTCAACCTAATATTTTTCCTCCCTAATTTTTTTTCCTCTGGGTGTGATGTACAGTTTATTCTTGTACTCTTAAGATGACATGATCAGCCTTCTCTGGAAATGCTCCAGTTTATTAATGTGCCTCTTAAAATAACGTGCTCAGAACTGAGCCAAAGGCTCCAAATGTTCCAACGTGGCCAGCTACCCCACAGCACTCCACTACGTAACTGACAGAGGCTTAGTTTTTCTAGCAGCTACCTCATGCCTCACATTTCATACCATAATCTCACACAATTTTATACCACTGACTCATGTTGAAGGGTGGATGATGGGGGTGAAGGGTGGAGGTGGGGAGAAAATCACATGCACCATGTGTCCGCCAAGTGCCAGCCATTGTCTAGATATTCTCCCTGACACCTTACTTGTTCTTCCAAAAACCTTCAAGGTAGTTAGTATCCCAATTTTGCAGATGAGGAATCTGAGGCTCAGAGAAGTTAAATAATTTGCCCAAGGTCACACAGCTGGTGAGTAACAGTCATGGGTTTGGAACCCTTGTCTCTTGGCTCTGATGCCTGTATTTTTGTGTAGTATACTTCCTTAACACCAAGAAGCTTTGGCCATTCTGACCTCAAGGTCATTTTCATAGAAGAGCTATCAGCAAGTCTGGTTTCCCCAATATTATTCTTGTGTCTGTTTTGTTTTTAAATTAATTACCCTTCTGGTTGCAAAGTAGTACTTACCCACTGTAGAAAAATCAAAACTGTAGAAATTACAAGTGAAGCTATGGCTGGTGGCTCAGTGGATTGAGTGCCCACCTGTGAACCAATGGGTCACTGGTTCGATTCCCAGTCAGGGCACATGCCTGGGTTGCAAGCCAGGTACTCAGTTGGGGGTTCGTGAAAAGTGACCACACATTGATGTTTCTCTCTCTTTCTCCCTCCCTTCCCCTTTCTCTAAAAATAAATAAATAAATCTTTTTTTAAAGAAAGAAAATACTAGTGAAAATAACAACACTATCCACAAATAGATCATCTGAAGTTAACCAGTATTAACATCTAACACATCTCCTTACAATCTTGTTCCTATGCGTGTATGAGACTGAACTACATGAAATGGCCCATATTTCATCATTTTTGATCCACAAAAAAAGCAATTGCTTATAATTCAACCTAACACTTTTTTTTACATGTACTATAGTGGGAATCTTAGTATACATGTAAAATTTGTATTCTGCCTTTTACTTACCATTGCATTCTTAGCATGTCCTGACATCCTTTCAAGTTTGAGCAGTAAACATTATTATAATGTGCCCTAACATGAAAGTAATTTGGATTTAAAATAATTTAGTTAACCATTCTTCTGTTGTTGGATATTTAAATGTTTTTCATTACAAATAGTTTTGTGATAAACACCTTTATATATAAATATGCTTTTATATGTCTGATTAATTCCTAGAGATAGAAGGGGAATCAAAAGGGATGCCTATTTCAAAGGTTCTTTTTTAAAAAATATTTTATTTATTTATCCTTAGAGGGGAAGGGAAGGAGAGAGGGAGAGAAATATCAATGTATGGTTGCTTCTTGTGCATCCCCTGCTGGGAACTGGCCTGCAACCCAGGCATATGCCCTGACTGGGAATTGAACCACAGTTGATTGGTTCGCAGGCCTGCACTCAATCCACTGAGCTACCCCAGCCAGGGCTACTTCAAAGGTTCTTAACTCCTGTTACTTTCTGGAGAGATTGAACCAATTTTCATACCACTTTTCCCTCACCAGCACAGAATATTATTACGGTAGTTTCAAATATCTGTTATTTTGGTTGCTTAAAAAAATGGCATAGCATTATTGTTTACATTTTCATTTCCTTGACTTTTTTAAGACTGTCACACGTTTATTTTTTGAACCTACATGCAGGTCTTTATATTTCTCTCTATGTGTCTAATTATTGTATTCCATTGAAATCTTTTTTAATCAAAGATGAACCGAAAGTGTGGCTGCTTGGCTGCATTCATAGGAGTGCAGTGTGTAGATCAGGGGAGATGAGGGTCTCTCTCCTTCCTGGTTAGAAGATACATCTGGAGCTGTTCAGCTCTCCAGTTCTGAGCATTTTATTTAAGAAGGACGTTGACAAATTGGAGCACATTAACTGAGCAGAATGTTGAAGAGTTGTAGAGAGAGAGTAAACACACAGGGAATGTTTAATGCTGAAAGATAAATGAGAGGCAGATGGGCAGAATAGCTATATTAAAAATGACAAGCCTTTCTGTAATATCTTCGTAACTTTTCAGTAACTCTAAAACTATTCCAAAATAAAATATTTTATTTTATTTTATTTTAAAGATTTTATTTATTTATTTTAGACAGAGAGAAAGGGAGGGAGAAAAAGAGGGAGAGAAACATCAATGTGTAGTTGCCTCTCATGCCCCCTTCTGGGGACCTGGCCTGCAACCCAGGCATGTGCCCTGACTGAAAATTGAACCGGCACCCCTTTGGTTCACAGGCCAGTGCTCCATCCACTGAGCCATACCAGCCAGGGCAAAATAGTTTATTTTTTTTTAAATAAAGACAGGCTTTAGTTACAAGACTAATTCAATTTATTTTAAGTAGCTCCAGAAACAGAACAGACCAATAAGTGCAATTTATAAGGTAATAGATTTTAACATCACATGAGAAAAAATATCTAATGTTTGTGCTGCCATATACTGAATAACTTCCTTCAAAGGCAATGAGCACCTCATTCCTGGAGGTATTCAAGCAAAACACTTAAATTTGGGGTGGCGTAAGAGGGACATAAGTTTGAGTTGGCATCAGATGATCCTTAAGATCTTCTCCAAAGCCAAAATATTATGAGTCTACGAATGGTGTCCTTGGGACATAAACAGCATAGCAGTCTCAGTTGAAGGGGTTCAGGCAGGCCGGAAAACAGGTACACTTGAGGCAGAAAAGTGGAGAGCCAGCTGGGTGGGCAGGTGGGAATGACACATGCCTCTCTCTGCAGCACGAGTACCTGCTGAAGTTGAAGGTCATGTATACTGTGGGCTACAGCTCCTCCCTGGTGATGCTCCTGGTTGCTCTCAGCATCCTCTGTTCTTTCCGGTGAGAAACTGCTACCAGCTTTCCACCTCCCCAGCCTTTCCTGGACACAGACTTTGCAGCTCTTTGAATTGATTACTCAAAGGAGAAAGGTCTGAGTGGACCCCTCTGTCACCTCTTGATCTAAAGCTTATCTGTGGCAGAAGTTCCTGTGACTAAACTTTCTGTGAAGTTCACTCATATTTCATTCATATTTACTGAGCATTACTAAGGACTTACTGCACCAATTGCTTTACATGTTATTTCTAATTTTCTCATGATGCCATAAGATAGGTATCATTACTCCAGTCTTAAAGGTGTAATAACAAGACTCTTGGTTGCAAGAAACAGAAATCCACTGTAAAACAGCTTAGGAAAAACAAAGATGACCTGTCCCACATAATTGACAAGTCCAGGGGCATCTGGCTTTAGGCGTGTCTGAATCTGGGTGCTTAGAGGTATCGGCAGAACTAGGTTTGTGTCCCTCCATTTTTCTGTTTACAGTGGCCTCATCCTCAGATAGGCTTTCTGCTGGGGAGTCAGAGATGGCCACCAGCGACTGCATGGGTACTTTCTAACAGTTTTACAACGCCAGGGCAAAGAAGGCTTCTCCTCTATTAGTTGCAATGAAAGTCCTGGGGGAATTCTCATAGGCTCAGCTTAAGTCACATGGCCCACCCTGAGCCAATCACTCTGGCCAGGGTTGGAGAGCTCAGGTCTGTCCTGAGGTCTGTCTCAGGTCTGTCTGGGAAGGTGGGAGTCCAACCCACCCAGAATTGGATTGGGCTTCCCAAAAGAAATCCTGATTCTGGTGCCTGAAGAACAGGAACAAGTTACAGGCTTCTGTCCCCTACAGCAAAGCAGGAAACTCAGGCTCTGGGGAGTGAATGGGCTTGAGGTCACGGAACTCAGCAAGGGCAGAGTCTGGGTCTGACTTCCCACTGAAGCCTTTGTTTCTTCTGTGCTGCTTGCCTCCTTCCATTTGGATTGCCTGCCTCTGGAACCCCCCAGCCCTTCTAAACAATTCTGGGAGCTAGAGATGGCAAGCCAGGGAAGACCGTAATGTTGCCCTATGACCCCAGCTTTTATTTTTTAAATTATAGGGTGAGACAGAGTAGACTGGGCACTCTCGTAGATTGTGCTAACAGATACAGAGAAATGTGTCGCCTGTAAATAGCCAATGTCCAGGGCCTGGGTTTCCCCTATGCATTGTGGGGAAGGGTGGGCTTGGTTGCTCTCTATTTCCTCCCAGCTCTGTTCCCTATGGCCCTGCTTTCTCTCCCTCCAGGAGGCTCCACTGCACCCGCAACTACATCCACATGCACCTGTTTGTGTCCTTTATCCTGCGCGCCCTGTCCATCTTCATCAAGGATGCTGTGCTCTTCTCAGATGATGGTGTCCACTGTGATACCCACATGGTAACATGCCTCTGCCCCAGGGTGTGGCTAGTCCTGCCTGCCTTCCCAGCCTAACTTTGGAGAGGGTGGTAGCTCAGTGTCCTTCCCTAGAGTCCCTGCTAGGGCTGCGTTTAATGCCTAGGGTAAAGAGGCACTGGGGCTGTGCCAGGAGGTTTCAGGGAGAGTTCCATGTCCCCACATGCACCATCTGGATCACATATGAGATCAGCAAGTTGGGAAGCCAGTCAGAGGCTGCCACTCAACTCCCAGTGTTCAGGAGTGGATTAGCCACTCTGAGATTTAGATTTATAGCAAAGATCCTCTTTTCCTTATTCTCGCCAAGTCCCAGCTATAGACAAATGGCCAAGTCTAGAAAGGGATGGGTTGGTTGTATGTAGAAAAGGGTGAGTATATACCTGTATGCCTGCACACACAGGCCTGAAGTAGAACAATCATGTTTTGTTCAATCTAACCCTCTTTCTCATTCTGAACGCTCAGGTCAGTTTTAATTCCTTGCAATATCACTGTGTGTCAATTGGGAATCCCTTTTGGTGCACATCACAAAAAACTGTATATCAGTGACTTAAACAGATGGGGGTTGTTTTCTATAAAAGCAGTCCGTAGATGGGCAGCCCAGAGGTGGCACAGAGGCTCCATGATGCCATGAAGGACATAGTCCTTTTCCCTCTTTCTGCTCTGCCATTCTTGACCCTGCACTTTATACCACATGTTTGCGATATGGCTCCTGTAGCCCCAGGCCCCACATCCACCCTCCAGATAAGGAGTTAAGTTCACTTTGACTTTGATTTTTCATTTGGGAAAGAACACCTTCCCCAAGACCTTTACCTACCTCTTATGGGTTAGAACTGAGCCGTGCAGCCATACTTAACTGCAAAGGAACCTGTGAGACTGAGTTTTTTACTATTATAGTCTCTAAAGCAGAGGCAAGTGAGGGAGAATGGGATTGGAAATTGAGATTGGTTCAGTCACCTGTCTGCCACTTTTCACCACTCACCTGAGTAATTCCTTATGTAGCTGTCAAGGAGAGATCTCTAGCATGAAATAACAGTATCAGGCTGGGGGTCAGGAGACTTAAATTCAGGCCCCACCCCATCACTGACCAGTGGTGGAAAATTCTAGCAGTGTCCAGCAGGGAACCTCCTTGGATTCTACTAACATCAGACCTTTGAACTAACCATGGACCACACCTGGAATCAGAGTCTCTGGGAGGCCCTAGGGTGGGAACCACAGATGGCCAATAGGGCAGCAGTGGGGACTCCTCCTTTGTGGACGTGACCTTGCAGCAGCCCTCAGACCACTGTAGGAGCTGTCCTCTCCTCTGGGGACATTTAGTGAGAGGAAAGGGAACCCGCATGGGGTGAGTACAGAAGCCATGCTGGCATGGAAGCCCCACCATCCCACAGACATAGTTTCCTGGGATCCATACAAGTGACATGTTTGTTATAATAGTCACTGCATCCGCATCAGGTATTTAGAAGTCTCCAGTCCAGAGGCAGTCTACCAGTCAAGAGCCATTTTTACTATAATATAATCAACGTTGCCTCCTAACATAGTTGGTATGTCCATTCTTCATCTGTTTCCAGGGAAACTGAACTTGGAAAGGATTTTAACCCTTTGCTCAGATATGCCTTTTTCTTTCTAGACCTCAGTTGCCTCATCTGAAAAAGGAGGGGGTTGGGAGTTGAGCAATATCTGACACAATTTTTTCAGCTGGCAGCCAATTCCAGAATTTGAATGCAGTTTCTGCTTCTGCAATGCCATCTTGACTGAGCCTGCTGGACTCAGAGCTTACTCTCTGGAGAACTCTGTGGGCCTAGTCTTCTGGAAGTGGAAGGCCTCAGGGGATGGCCATGAACTCCAGAGGCTCACTCTCTGGCTTGGCCCCTGACCCCTACCACACCTTGTCATGTTCTTTGAGGCTGGCCACCACAGGGAAGTCCCCAGTTGACTGTCCTGAGACTCACATGTCTCTCTTTGTCCAGGTGGGCTGTAAGCTGGTCATGGTCTTCTTCCAGTACTGCATCTTGGCCAACTATGCCTGGCTGCTGGTGGAAGGCCTCTACCTTCACACACTGCTCGTCATCTCCTTCTTCTCAGAAAGGAAGTGCCTTCAGAGATGTGTTGCCCTCGGATGGGGTATGTTTCTCCAGGGGTATATTGCTGAGTGGTATGGGAAGGGCACTGAGTCAGGGGAATTTGGTTTCTAGTTCCAGTTCCACATTTAAAGTTAGTTAACTTGTGTTATCTTAGATAAGTTACTTGCTGTTTAACCATCAGCATTCAACTTACTTATCTGTCAAATGGGAAATAATAGCTAAAATTTAGCCCCGATTTCTGACATCCAAAGCCTTTTACAATTTGATACCACCCAACACTTGTTGCCTCATCTTCCTTAGACATTCCATTTACATGTCATCATTTTCGCATCCTTTCTGTATCAGTTAGGGTGATTTTGACTGTAGATATCATAAAATCTGGCTTATATAGGCCTTAAACATAAAATAAATTAATTGGCTCATATAACTAAAAAGCCCAGGGATCATTAACTTTAGGCAAGACTAAATCCAGTAGCTCAACAACATATCTTTCTGTCTTTCTACTTGTATTCTGCTAGTGCTCCCACTGTAACTGCTAGCAGCTTCTGGGCCACTGGTTTCCTTGTTACATCTAATGAAAGAGGCTGTATCCAAGCATTCCCAGCAAATATTCTGTGGGTCCTTCTGATTGGACCAGCATAGGCCTCATATACATCCTTGAGCCAATCACAGAGGTCTGAGGGAATGGAATACACTGTTGGCTTGAGCTATTCAAACCACATGGATTCCAAAAGGAAATCAGGATTCAGTTTCTAGGAAGGAGGGGAAATGGTAGCAAGATAATCAACTGCAGGCCCCATTGTATCTTTTTCCTTTCTGGTCAGTGAGAATAATAACAATTCCTGTTTCTTGAGCACTTACTATGTGCCAGACATTGAGCTTGTCCCTTTATATGCATTATTTTGTCATCACAATTTTCAGAGTCCTCTCAGAGAAACCATGCCTCAGAGATGTGACATCATAAGCTCACTTCACACTGTAGATAAGGGCAGACTCAGGATTTAAACCACGGCCTATTTTTAAAGCCCTTTAACTTCTATTAACTTCTATTCTGTCATTAACAAACATCTATCCATCCATTTATTCATCCTTCTATTCATCCCTCTATCTGTCCACTCATCTGTCCATTTATCAATTGTCCATTTGATAAACATATGTAAATTAGCTACTGGGTTCTGGACAGAGAGCCAGGTTTCTAGGGGTAACTCACAGGCTTACAAGGATAGTCATGTGTACCAGCCACTAACTTCAGTTTCTTTCTTCTTGATACACTTAATTAAGGAGTGTCCCTGCCGGAAATGCCCTACACTTCTTTTCTGCTCATCTAAATCTTACATGTAAGGGCCCTGGCTCCTTATCCAACCATCAGGGAAGTTACCTGAGCTGGTAGAGCTTGCTGAGTCCTGATTAGCAATGACCCTTGGCCAGCAGGAGGTGTAGGGCTCTGCAGATCTCTGAATGCCCGCATAGGCCAGTAATCCCAGAGTGCCAGTGGACCCAGGACTGGCCATGTGCACCTGACTCTGCCAAAATAAGCACCCAGCTTGGAGCTCAACTCACTGAGCTCCTTTCTCTTTTGCTTGTTAGTTCAGTTTGTTCATTCCAGATCTGTCAGTTTTGCTGTATGGATGTGGACAGTTTTATAATCTATATCAGGATCATAATTTATTCAACTTTCTTCAAGCACTTCTTTGTGCTCAGAAAGGCTTATTGGGATTACAGAAACAAAAACAAAACCAGTCCCATCATTCGAAGGGTTTGTCATCTAGCAAGAAGACAAAATTTTATTGTGATATCCCTCACAGGTTTCTAGGACATTTAAATGAGATAATGAGAGCCTGCTTTTCTTTCCTGGATATTTAGTGAGTATCTGCTATTTGCCAGGCTTTAGGGATACAACAGCACATAAAACAGAAGCGGTTGTTCGCTCCAGGCCTCTCTACCTACACAGCACCAAGGGGACCATGAGTGGGCCAAGGAATATCTAAAGTTCTCCACCTTTCTCTTTTGCCTTCCTCTTGCAAAAGCAGTGGCCCCTCCTCAATTTGTATTCAACTTGTTTCCACAGAGATAAGTTGTTTAACTATTGTGCTCAATGTAAAACTTTGCAAAAAGAATTTTTTTATGTAATAAAGAAATCATTCTAGTCCCATCTAGTGAACATTTTCTGGGGTTTTCTATTTTTTTAAATGTGAAATTATAAAATATTTATTTATTTTCTTTTTTTATTATATTTTTTCCAATACCATTTATCCTCCTTATACCTCCTCCCACACTGTTGTCCGTGTCCATGAGTCCTTTTTCCTTTCTGCTGGTCTCTTTACCCCCTAAACTCCCTCTGCCCACAGCTATCAGCCAATTCTTTATCTATGAGTCTGTCTCTGTTTTGCATGTTAGTTCAGTTTGTTCATTAGATTCCACAAATGAATGAAATCATATGGTATTTGTCTTTCTCTGAATGGCTTATTTCACTTAGCATAATGTTCTCCATGCTGTTGCAAAGGGTAAAATTTTCTTCTTTTTTATGGCTGAGTAGTATTTGATTGTGTAAGTGTCCTCTAGTTGCTTTATCCACTCATCTACTGATGGACACTTAGGCTGCTTCAATATCTTGGTGATTGTAAATAGTGCTGCAGTGAACATAGGGGTGCTTATGTTCTTCTGAATTAGTGTTCAGGTTCCTTAAGACATATTCCCAGAAGTGAGATCACTAGGTCAAAAAGCAGCTCCATTTTTAATTTTTTGAGGTATCTCTGTGCTGCTTTCCACAGTGACTGCACCAAGCTGCATTCCCCCCAACAGTGCAAAAGGGTTCCCCTTTCTCCACATCCTCACCAGCACTTGTTTGTTGATTTATTGATGATAGCCATTCTGACAGTTGTGATGTGATATCTCATCGTGGTTTTAATTAGCATTTCTCTGATGATTAGTGACTTGGAGCATTTTTTCTTATGTCTATTGGCCATCTGTATGTCCTCTTTGGAGAAGTGTCCGTTCAAGCCCTTCCTTTGTCAGTTTTTTAATTGGATTTTATTTTTTTGGTGTTGAGTTTATAAGTTCTTTATTAAATTTGGATATTAACTCTTTATCAGATTTATTGGCAAGTATGTTCTCCATCCAGTGGGTTGTCATTATATTTTGTTGTTTCCCTTACCTGAGGAGATATATCCGAGAACATATTGCTACAAGCCAGGTCTGAGATTTTACTGCCTTTGTTTTCTTTGAGGATTTTTATGGTTTCAGGTCTAACATTTAAGACTTTGATCCACTTTGAATATCTGTCTGTGTGTGGTGTAAGAAGGTGTTCTAATTTCATTCTCCTGCATGTATCTGCCCAATTTTCTCAGCACCATTTATTGAATAAACTGTCTTTAGCCCATTGTATGTGCTTGCTTCCTCTGTTGAATGTTAATTGACTATAAAAGTGTGGGTTTATTTCTGGGCTCTCTATTCTGTTCCATTGATCTATATGTCTGTTTCCTTACCAGTACCATGCTGTTTTGATTACTATGGCCTTATAGTGTAGTTTCACATTAAGTAGTATGATTCCTCCAACTTTGTTCTTCTTTCTGAGGATTGCTGTTGCTATGTAGGGCCTTTTGTGGTTCCATATATGAAGGTAAATTTTTGAAATATTTGTTCTAGTTCTGTGAAATATGTCATTAGTATCTTTATAGGAATTGCATTGAATCTATAGATTGCTTTGGGTAGCATGGACATTTGAATGATGTTAATTCTTCCTGTCTATGAACATGGTATGTGCTTTGACTTATTTGTACCTTCATCAATTTCTTTCTTCAGTGTCTTACAATTTTCTGAGCACATGTCTTTTACATCCTTGGTTAGATTTATTCCTAGGTATTTTATTCTTTTTGAAGCAATTGTGAATGGGATTGTTTTCTTAATTTCCCTTTCTAACAGTTCATCATTGGCATATAAAACTACAACTGATTTTGAATATCAATTTTGTATCCTGCTACTTTACTGCATTCATTTATCATTCCTAGTAGTTTCTTGGTGTAATCTTTAGGGTTTTCTATGTACAGTATCATATCATATGCAAATAAAGACAGTTTTCATTCTTCCTTTCCAATTTGGATGCCTTTTATTTCTTCTTGTTTGATTGTCATGGCTAGGACTTCCAGTGCTTTGCTGAATAAGAGAGGTGAAAGTGAACATCCCTGTCTTGTTCCCAATCTTAAGGGGGAACACTTGTAGTTTTTGCCTATTGAGTATGATGCTGACAGTGGGTTTGTCATCTATGACATTTATTATGTTTAGGTATGTTCCCTCCATTCACACTTTGCTGAGAGTTTTTATCATAGTCGAGTGATGGATTTTATCAAATTCTTTTTATGCATCATTGATATGATCATGTGGTTTTCATCCTTCATTTTGTTTATGTTGTATATCACATTTATTGATTTGTGAATGTTGTAGCAACCTTGCATTCCCAGAATAAGTCCCACTTGATCGTGATATATGATCTTTTTTATGTATTTCTGTATTCAGTTTGGTAATATTTTGTTGAAGATTTTAACATTTGTGTTCATTAGAAATATTGGACTATAATTTTCCTTTTTTGGTAGCATTTTTATCTGGTTTTGGAATTAGGATAATGTTGGCCTCATAAAATGAGCTTGGGAGTTTTCCCTCCTCTTGAATCTTTTTAAATATTGGGTTGGCCTAAAAGTTTGTTTAGTTTTTCTGTGCAATGACAATATAAATGTTTAGTTGTCTTTAACTTCACTTGGAACAATTTTGTTAGATTGTATTGTGACAGCTGTCATACCAGCATGCATTTAAAAAACTTATTAAAATTGGTGAATTTTTGTGCAGCTATTTTAGCATTAAAGATGGAAGAAGATACACAATATTTTTGGTTTATTATGCTTTATTAGTTCAAGAAAGGTAAAAATGCAACTGAAATGCAAAAAAAAAAGATTTGTGCAGTATGTGGAGAAGGTGCTGTGACTGATTAAACATGTCAAAAGTGGTTTGCAAAGTTTCACGGTACTATTGACATTTTGGCCAAATAATTCTTCACTTTGGGGCTGTGTTATGCATTGGAAGATGTTTAGCAGCACCCCCAGCCTCTACCCACTAGCAGCCAAGAGTGGGAGATAGCTGACATACAGAAAATATCCAAGTCAATAAAGTTATTGGTTGAAAAACCAATGACTTGTCTTTGAAAAGTGAAATGAAATGAAAAACAAAATGAAAAACTTGTCTTATTTTATGGAAAAAACTAAATGGACTTTTTGGCCAATCCAATAATTTGAGAAGAGGTGTAGTTTGTCTCAGAATGTTTGATAAAATTCATCTGTGAAGCCATTCAGTCCAGGGTTTTTGTTTGTTGGGTATTTTTTAATTACTGCTTTAATTTCATTGGGTATAATCAGTCTATTCAGATTCTCTGATTCTTCCTGATTTAGTTTTGGAAGATTCTATGTTTCTATGATTTTATACATTTCATCTATGTTGTCTAGTTTGTTGACATATTGTTCATAATATTTTAAAAAATCTTTTGTATTTCTTTGGTGTCAGTTGTTACTTCTCCTCTTTCATTTATGCTTTTATCTGTTTAGGTCATCTCTTTTTTTCTTGATGAATCTGGTTAAAAGTTTGTCAATCTTGTTAATCTTCTTAAAGAGTCAGCTCTTGGACTTATTGATCCTTTGTGTTATTTTTAGACTCTATATCATTTATTTCTGCTCTCATCTTTATTACTTCCTTTCTTCTACTCACTTTGGGCTTTGTTGTTGCTTTAGATATAAAGTTAGACTGTTTATTTGAGCTGTTTCTTGAGATAGTCCTGTAAGGCTATGAATTTCTCTCTTAGGATTGCTTTTCCAGTGTCCCACAGATTTCGAGTTGTTGTATTTTCATTTTCATTTGTCTTAAGGTATCTTTATTTTTAAATATTTTATTTATTTATTTTTAAAGAGAGAGGAAGGGAGGGAAAGAGGGAGAGAAACATCAATGTGTGGTTGCCTCTCATATGCCCCCTACCAGGGAGCTGGCCCTCAACTCAGGCATGTGCCCTGACTGGGAATCGAACCAGTGACCCTTTGGTTCACAGGCTGGTGCTCAATCCACTGGGCCACACCAGCCAGGGATCAATGTATCTTTTGATTTCTTGATCTTGTTGACCCATTATTTAAAAACATTAATTGCTATTTAGCTTCCACGTCTTTGTGTATTTTTCAGTTTTCTTCTTGTGATTGATTTGTAGTTTCATAGCATTGTGGTCAGAGAAGATACTTGAGATGATTTCAGTCTTCTTAAATGTATTGAGATTTGTTTGTCTCTTATCATGTAGTCTGTCCTAGAAAACATTCCATGTACACTTGAAAAGTATGTACATTCTAAAGCTTTGGGAAGTAATGCTCTGTAGACATTAAATATATCCATCTGTTTTAATGTGTTGTTTAAGGCTGCTGTCTCCTTGTTGATTTTCTGTCTAGACAATATATCCATTGAAGTCAGTGGGGTGTTAAAATCTCCAACTATGACTGTATTTCTGTCAGTCATTCCCTTTATGGCCATCAAGATTTGCTTTATG
>PVKM010023706.1:0-20985 GCA_004027735.1 Carollia perspicillata | reverse complement strand
CTGGGGATTAAACCCACAACCTAGGTATGTGCCCTAACCAGGAATTGAACCCAGAACCTTTTGGTGTACGGGACAATGCTCCAACCAACTGAGCCACCTGGTCAGGGCCACTCCATGTCTCATCAGCTCTGTAGGGCGCAGCTTTCTCATATCGGCATAAAAGCTGTCTGCCTGGACTTCCCTCCATGTTCAATCTTTCCCCTTGAGATGACAAAGAATAACATCCCTCTTCTTGTCCTATAAATATCTACCCACAACGTCCCCTAGAGTCTTTCTCTGGATGTCACCATCGTTTTTTCTTTTGTGCTCCTACAGTGTGGCTGTAACGGTAAAAGAGACATTATGGTCCCTGTCTCCTGGAGCCTGTACTCTGGTTAGGACAAGGCGACAGATGAAACCCAGCCTGGAAAGGGACAGAGGGAACAAAGTCTCGCCCCAGACTGTGAAGAAAGCCAACCCACTCCATATGTGGGTACACAAGGGTCCAGACAAGTTTCTCAGAGGCAGTGACATCTGAATCAGGATCTGAAGGCAAAGCAAGAGTGACCTACCTGGGGGAAAGACAGGGGAAAGCAGAAATAAATGGCACATGTGAGAGCATGGAGAAGACAAGAAGAAAAGCAAAATGTGCTCCATACTCTGGTTTCTCTTCAAATCATATAAATCTTTCGCCTTTTACAAAATGTGCTCCAAGAAGTGGAGGGAGACTCGGCACGTCTGCAGCCGAGCTGTGAGCGGAGGGCTGAGAAAAGAGGCTGGGACGGGGAAGGCGCAATCACGTGGTCTGTAGGCCCCGTTCTGAGTCTGGACTTGAAGCTAAGGGTTGTGGGTAGTCAGAGATAGTAAAGGGGGTAAAACGGAATCAATAAACCACCGCCCATGTCCCAGTCTGCCCCATGCGTGTTTTTGTAAATAAAACACAGCCATGTCCACTTGTTTGCAGCTGCTTTCATGTATAAGGTTAGAGCTGATGAGCTGCAACAGAGGGTGTGTGGCCTACAAAGTCTAAAATATTCACTATATGGCAGAAAGAGTTTTCAGACCCTCGAAATAAAACGGATAGCTTTATTTTACTTTGTAAGTGCAGGGCTGCTGTAGTTAATGGCTTAGACAGGAACTGGACTGCGGGTGAGGAAATGCCTAGGGGCTACTCCAGAAATCCAGGAAGACAATAGTGCGGGCAGCCACCATGGAGAGAATTAGACAGTACCTAGAACCCAGACGTGAATCCCCCTCATCACTCCTGTTTCAGCTCACTTTCTCTACCTCGTCTCCACCTTGAAGAGGTACAGACAGATGCGCTTTACTACACTTTCCCTTGACCACGCTAGGGCACGACAGAAGGAAGTCAACCTGAAGTCAACCTTAATGTGCTCCCCGTGGGTCTTAACAACCACTGCTCCCATCCCTTTAAAGTCTCTCCTTCCAGGAACAATGCTGAGCAAGAGAGCCTAGGTGACAAATTCCCGCCTGGGAAAATCGCACAGCAGCCCCTGCCCAGTCTCCTGGCACCTCTCCTCTTCCACAGGACTCCTCAGACACTGGTGGCAGTCTGTGGTCTCTCCCCGAGCCCTGCTGGGGTCACCCCAGACTGCGGGCTTGAAGCTCCTGAGGACAGCAGACGGGCCACGGGCTTCGGCTGCCCTTGCCGGGGTCCACACCACCCTGACCCTCTCAGTGAGAGGCTGAGCTGCCGCTCCGGCACTCCCGGGCACTTCAGCCCCCGCCACCAGCAGCAGCCCCACGTTGCCTTCCTCATTGGGTTATAGCACGAACCCCAAAAAGTCTCTAAAACTCCTTGTAGAATAGCACCACCTCTCACGTGCCTCCCTGGATCCTTGTCCTTTCTTGATTCTTTTGTACGAGTCCTTTCAAACTTTTTATTTGGGAAAATGAAAACACTTCCCCGCACAGAGAAGGTGGTAAGTGGTGAGTGAAACCCCATGCACTCTCACTTGGCTTCAGTAATTTTCAGCACGATGCCAAATTTGTCTCATCTGGATTTCAACTCGTTTTTCCTCCCCTAGAGTATTTTAACAAACACTCCAGCAGACGAAAGCTCACCCTCTGACCATCTGGGCCAAGCTCCTGTGACTAGCCCCTCAGAAGCGCATTCCTAAGCATGTTCGGCCCTTCTGGGCTCTGTCCCTTCTGAGGTTCAGTGACTGAATTAACTGACTTCTCTAACTTCCTGACACCCACCTTCTAGAAGCCTGGGCACACGGTGCAGATGCCCGACCACACACCCTCCCGGCTAATCACACATAAATGTCACACGCAGGCCTGCGTGTGAGAGAAGAGGCGGGACAATGAAAGAAGGCTGCGGGCACCACCAACCTTACTCCTTGTGGGCAACTTTTCTTTTTGGAGGGGAAAGGAGAAGAGGGTGGAGGGGAAAAACCAGACATCCGCTACAAAACTGGATGCACCTGAAGCTCCCCATCCGGCCTCTGTGTTGTTTTAACCCAGTCACAGTAGCTGAACCTTAGTGAACGGGATTTTCTTCTCCGCAGGAGGGGAGTGAGGGAAGGTCAGCGAGAAGCAAAACGAAAAAGGGGACACATGTGCTGACCCAGGTCCGAGTCCCACCTTGCCGGTCTCTCCATGTCCTCCTTCCTCTCCACCCACAGCTCGGCTCAAACCCTGAGGACCCACGGATCGCACTGTGTTTATGGAGAAAGTCACAACTTACTCGACAGCCCAGTGCTGTTGATGTTTTGGTATTCAGCATAAAAAAATGCTTTTTCAAGCATTCCCAGGAAAATGACAGCTGCAATCCAGAACTGGATTCTTAATATGTCTTTCCAATAACAGGCAGACCACATCAGCCAGAGCACGCCATAAAAAATATAGACAATGCACATCACCATGTAAAACTGTAGGGAGAGAGGCAATTTTAATCAGTTAAGCCTTTCTATCATTTGAAAAACCAACATTTCTACATTCAACTATCAATCCTTTATTTTCCAGTGACTCTGAAAATAGAGGGTTATATCAGGGCACTAGCTACTAAGGGATTGCCATCACTGAACTGTTAGAATTTTTAATTTTCCAGTGAGGATACAGAATTCACTTTTAGAAAATGATGACGCATACTCACAATCATGAGAGGCCAATCTGATGCAGAGAGATATCCTTTCGGTCCCATCATAGAAAGAGAAACTGATGGAAGTGAGGGCAGGATAAAGAAAGTAAAGGGTTAAATTTACAATCGGCTTCCTCTTAAGTTTTAAACATGAGCTCATTTCACAGACAGCTCCAAGAATACAAACCAAGCTTAACAAATGCTGAATTTTTACCTAGCATGCATAGATCCTGGATAGTTACGAGTTGCTCCATTGTATGATCTCATCGAGACACCTTCACTAGTCCACACTTGGTTGTAAAACCTGGGCCAAATCTCACCTATGCAGAAAGCGGACTCTCACTGGCCACAGTCTGACCCCTGCTGAGCTGCCAGCCTCCTGAGGACTTTGTCTCCCTTCATGTAATTGGGGTAAATGACTAACCTCAGGCATCTAATCTGGGTTCTTGTCTGAGAAAGTGATAATAAACAGAGTGTCCAGAACAGTGCAGACTCACTTAGCAACTGTTCCAGTTTCTAACTAGCAGGGGTTCAACCCCGCCTGCTAGCGTTGGAGGAAGGCATGCTACCTGGATAGAAGAGGGCAGCAGTAAGGTAGCAGAATGGCATCCAAGTCCCTGCTCCCTCCACGTGACATGGCCTGGCCCACACATCACCTCCAGAAGGAAGCCCTACTTCACAATCCTCCAGACTGGCCACCTTCACCAGCTTCCCCCACAGGACACCAGCTCTTTGCCTCTCTGCAGTGATGCCTGTTCACCCCACTGCTTTCTGTGCACTCCCCCAGACTGGGTGCCTCTCAGAGGCAGACCCTGGCTTCCCCCCCCCCCCGTGTCCCCAGTGGATGGACCAGAGCAGAATGCGAACCCTCACATGCTGTTGGCTACCGTGAGCCCAGCAGTTGCCTGCTCTGGAAAATGACAGCCAAAGAATTCTAGGACATGTGAGGCTTTCGTTTCCTTGAAACTGCTTATAGCGAGGATGCTCTTGCCCTGGACACTGAGGACTTCGGCTTCCTGAGCCACAGAGGGTGACTCTTTGGGGGCTGGGGGGGGTCACAGACCCCAGAAGCCAGAGTTGCCAGCTGTGCCACTTCTACTCCTAAGCTATAAACTGATGTTTTAAAAAACCTTTTGTATATTTTTATCTTTTTATTAAATAAGGCCCTTTAATATTTCATACAATAGTGGTAAAAAAAACTTAAAAAACAATTTTTAAACCCTGATGATGGCCAATTTCAAGAAACAGAATATAATCTACTTCATAAAAAATTAAGATCTTGCCTGCCCCTTTGCTTTTTTCTAAAATCTGGAAGGATGAAGAGTTTTCTATCCCGCTATGAAGTTTGAAACTTTTCCATTTAACTTAAGATACCTAAGTATAAAGCTTTAAGTCCCCCAAATATATTCATTTTTGTGATGAACAGAAATGCATTTTTGAGTGATGTGTTTTTAACAGAGAATGGAAATTTGGGTCAAGACAAAAATACAAAATATGGTAAAAGCACACAAAAAACATGCATGCAGTTCAACCATACCATTCAAATTCCAGTTTGCATTGGTTTCTTCTGTTTTAAACAAAACGATAAGGAGATGAAACCCATCCCTCTGTGTTCTTGCAACAACATCCTGAGCATGAAAAAAACCCTTTGTTATTTAATTGCTATATAAGACAGATAAATAATTGCTTACCACATTTTAAAACAACTTTTAATAAGTAAATTGGGTTATTTTTTAAAAGCACAGATAACACAGAGAAAAGGAACGGTAGTTAGTGAGAAGATCCTCCCCCTGCCATTTTTTACCATCATCTTTCCACACCCGAAGGGATGGAGGAGGAAAACAGCCTTTTCCACTCTTTAATGTTTTCTACTTCTTACATTTGTACAGATTTTCCCTTAATGTTATCATTCTGTGTTTTATTTAATACCACCATTCAAATAGTTTCTCTTCCCATATTTTATGCAAATATCATCAAGCATTCAGTTTTCAGTGTTTTTTTTTAACTGAACTGTGGGAGGAAGACGTCAGATAACATTGTGAGAAATGACTCATATTCCATATACAGGCTAAATTATTTAAACCCTTCAAGGTACTAAGGTACTGGCAGTCCCACTGGTGACTTTAACTGCTGCTGTAATGTCTATGACCCCTTCAATGCCCCACGTAACTGGACCAAACTTCTCACATTCCTTCTTGCTGAATACTTCCTATTTCCCTTCTACTTCATCCTCCCCCACCTGTGACAGTTTGTGCAGAGTCTGTGTCCCCCGACCCCCTCTGCCGGAAGGCCTTTCTATGATCGAGCTCTCTCGAAGATGGTGAAAGAAAACAAGAAATGTGAAGTCACAGTATAAAAGCAAACATTAGGCTCTCCTAAATCTGTTCATCGTCCCTACACACAGCTCCTTCTAACCCTCTTGGCCTCTAGGTTTTCTGGCTTTTAATAATTCCCCAGAACACCAAATTTCCTCTCCCCTCAATGCTACATCCATGGTTTCTACCTATTTCTTCATATCCTTAATGATGATACATTCCAGCCCACTGCTATGCTATCTTGAGCATTTGAAAGCAAATTTTATTTTGTGAAAGAAAAGGCTGCATATGAGTTAACCTTAAATTATAACTTTAAAGAGATTTTAAACGACAGAAATGTCTATGCAAAATTCATATAGACGTATTTATTGTTTTAAATAAAGGTTCTTTTCTCTTTCCCAATTCTAATAACCCTGCTTTATATCACTCTCCAAGTGATCTATCCATTAGCAGATTCTTTTCAGTCTTGATATAGCTTGTATATATTTGATTTAAAGACAAATAAAATGACTTACCATTGATTCTTCCTGGTTTGAAACATTTCTGATATTTGTTACTAGTTCTTTATTCTGGAAAAAAGAATAAATTAATTCTATTTAATATTACTGTATATCTATGGGGATAATTTTAAGAGTCAAGAAAAAAAATGTATTATGAAAAAAGTAAAAATTTGAAAGGCGAACATCAGAGAACAAATTTCACTGTAGCCCAAACATGAGTGACAAAACCCTGCTTTGGAGAAATTACTTCCTTACTCAGGAGAGTGGCTATGGTTGTGAGGGAGGGTCCCAGGAACTGAAAGGGAGCTCCAGGCGTGAAAACATTCATCAAGCCACATACTTGTGATACGCACACTTTGCTACACGTTCATTACATATCACAAATTTTTAAGCAATCCCTTTAAAATTTTCACCAAAGACATATTTCCATTTCAGAATTTATAGAACAGAAAGTAAGTTAAAATGACCCAAAGGCTCACCACTCAGGAACGAATGCTGGTGACACTTCAGAATCTGACCTTCCACAGCAGGAGGGGGCAAGTGCACACAGCAGGAGAGGGTGTTCCCAAGAGCTAAATGCTGACCGGCTGTGCTGAGAGCAGCGGACCGCCGAGAGAACGCCGCGGCCGCTGGCAACCCTGCCTCGCGCTGCACTGGCAGAGCGATGGGGCCGAGGGAACGAGAGGCGAACTGACGGCAGGTCAGTGAAGGGGCACGGCCTCAGAGGGGCACGAGGAAACGGGACGATGGTGCCAACACCGCTGTGCTCTCCTTGTGCTCTATGACATTCAGAAAGACTACAGTCTAGAAACTAACAGATGAAGCACCTTAATGAAAAGCCTGGTGAAACAAAATTTAAGCTGCTATTTGTATGCACCGGGAGTAAAATAAATTCTGCTTTAACACAGCAAGACAAGATACTCACGTATAATGGAGGAAACACCTGTAGGTTACTGTCGCAATCTAAGTTTTCATTTTTTGTTGTCCAACACTCAATGTTCTTGAAATAATTACCACAAACGTCTTCACCGACACTTCCATGCTTTTGTGGCAGCTCCTGCACAACATAAAGTTTTGTTATAATGTATTTCAATACTTATCCAAGAAGATAAATAAAATTTAATATCTAAATAACACCTAAAATGTATTCAGTTTGGAACACTTGAAAATATGCAGAACAAGATACGGAAAAAAAAGGTATGAATATAATTTTAAGTAAAATTGAGAAACTGTAACATTTTAGTCATCCCAATGTGCTCAGAGATAGTAATACATAATACAACCATAATCTTAATAAGAAAGTGTTTAAGGTGTTTTGAAATATACAATACTTTGTTCTGGGGCTACTTCCATCTTATACCAAGTATAAACGACCTTAGAGAGAAAGAAAGCAGCATTTAATGAGGAGGAAAGACAAACCAGACACTTGGCAACACAGAGCAAATGTGCAAACGCAACTGAGGGCAGGGGCCACATTCGTTTACACAGGAGGACCTGGGGTTCTTCCTGCCTAGATGCAGGAATAAAACCTAATGGCAACCCCCCGTCATCAGAAAAGGGTAGGTGGGCGTCTACTGGCCAAATATGGGATAACTTGAGCAAAATAAGTAAAAACAGTAATAGACAATGAAGTAAAAACCAGTGAGTCCACACTGATGACTGACTGACTGCAAGGTTAAGATAGAAGAGAGAGCACATTCTCACAGGAGAATGCTAACCAGTGTAGGAGGAAACACAGACCAGAAAATCGCCATGCAGCAAACCTCAGTGTAGTACTGACTGGAGAAAAATCAGAGGATGTGAAAACAAGGACTGATGAGGAACAGGATACATATTTACATATAAATACAAAGTATTTCCCCCCCAAATTACTGTTAATAACAAAGAGAAAAGTAGTCACTTTACAGTGGAGGAAACTGGTAGAAACGTCCCTAACCAACTGACCAAAAATGGGACAAACCTGGATTTTCCAGTATGTCCGCTCAAAATAGAACCTGAATCTAATCATGAGGAAACATCAGAAATACTGAAATTGAGGGACATTTTGTAAAAATAAATGGCTTGTACACTTCAAATATATCAATGTCATATCATGAAAGCCCCCCCCCCCAAAAAAAAAAAAAGCTACAGAAATGCAATGTGATCCTAGACTGGTCCCTGTACCAGGAAAAAAAGAAAAGGGAAAAAAAAAAACCCTGCTAAAAGAGATGTTATTGGGACACTGGCAAAGTTTTAATAAGGTCTATTTATTAGGCAATAGTATTGTTATCAATGCTAAATGTCCTGAATTTGATCACTGTACTGTGTAATCTAAGTGAATATTGTTGTTCTTAGGAAATACGTCGTACACACTGAAGTATATAGTGTGAAGGGGTAAAATATTAGGGAATAAAGTCAAAAAGGCAGTATTCAAGGAAAATGACATCTTTCACCCCAAATGAAAAGATAACAGAAATAAAAGTAAGGAAATCCACACGTTATTCAAACTAGAAGCCCACACACCCAGATCAGCTGAAAAGGAACCGTGGGGAGCAGCACGGGGAGAAACACTGGGGCGGAAACACTCAGTCCTGGGAAATCTGCAGGGCCAGGGCCAGGAGGAGCCTGGGCTGCCTCTCTTCCTGTCTCTCGCAGCTCCTGGCTTTTCCCCACCCCCAACCCCCCCACCCTACATTCCCTGATGGGTCCTTCCCTTCCTCACCTCTTTCTGAGACCTGCTCATATTAAATCTACCTATACTTAAGTAAGTTCTAGGTGTCCTGTTACTGCTTTTTTAATAAAGTGAAACTTATATTTCTTTCCTAAATTAAGTTTATTTTGGTTTGTATGTGACCTACAGTCCTTTTACCAATGGCTCCTACGTGTCTGATTTAATAAACATTTACTGTCATTTTTCATAAAATACAAGGGAACTAAAAGATTTGTATTCTGGCCCTGGTTGGGTAATTCAGTTGGTTAGGCTGTTGTCCCAATATGTCAAGGTTGTATGTTCGATCTTCGATCAGTGTGCACATAAGAATCACGTTGGGAACCAGTCTGTCAGGTTTTAGAAGCTGTAACCCCCCATGACTAAGGCTGAGTGAGCGACCTTGGGACCTTAAGCCACTAAGGAGACAAAGCTTATCTCCCTGGCAGGGGCCCTTCACTTCACCTCTGCCCCCTTTACTTCATCCTGCTTGGCCCCGAGCCTGACCGGTTGACCAATGACGGCTGGCCAATGACGGGTAAGATTCCTTAAGGGAGGGATGACCTAAGACAGGCACGGTCATGAAGGGGCTCCTAGGGAAGGACTTGAGGGGACTATAGAAAAAGAGGGTGAGGGACCTTCAACCCTCAGATTTAACACAGCCCGAGTCCTTATTCTGTCTGCAAGAAGTCTCCTAATCTCTTGGCTGCTTTCCTTCCCTGCCTGATTTAAGCCTGAAACAATGACAGAGGGCAGTGCAGCCCTGTGCTGGAAAGGGCAGGCTCCCTGGGTGATCAGGCCTAAGAAAGAATATATAAAATCCTGTGAAACCTGCTTTGCTAAGAATGCCCTTAGTTTTCTGATAAGGGTCCGAGCAGGAAATGAGTTTGTTTCCCAAAGTTTTGTAGCCCTTTAGCTAACTGACCCTGACTCAAAATAAGCCCTCGTAGTTCTTTGTATGTTATCTATTGTTTGATTCTTATTGCCTGACAATGATTGATGAGCTTTACCTGTATTCCTGTACAAACTGAACCCAATAAAAGCCCACTGAGAAAAAGGCTCTTGGCCCTTCTCCTTTGAGAAATCGATCACCTTTCCTTCCCAAGCACATCATGTCTTGGTAGACTTATTCTCATCTGTGGTGGTCAGGGGGGCTCTGTAGGCAAAGCCTCCCCACAGAATCAACCAATGAATGCATAAATAAGTGGAATAACAAATCAATGTTCTTCTCTCTCTCTCTCCCCTTTCCTCTCTCTTTCTCTAAAATCAATATAAATTTTTAAAAAATGTCTTAAAAAAAGATTTGTATTCTTCTCAGAAAGCATACACTTTGATAGGATTAAAGCATGTATTATGTAAGGCCCACATAAATTTGTGGCACTTTTAAGACTACAATCTATATTTCTAGCCTCCTCACCAGATGAGTTAATAAATTTTTATACTCACAATTTTCCTTCATAGCTTTATATACACACATTAAAAATTTGTGTTAATGAGATATCATCTCACACCTGTTAGAGTGGCTATCATCAATAGATCAACAAACAACACGTGTTGGCAAGCCTGTGGAGAAAACAGGACACTCACGCACTGTTGGCACAATTAAATTGGGCAGCCACTCTGGGAAACAGTATGGAGGTTCCACAGAAAATTAAGAATGGAGCTATAGTATGACCCAGCAGTTCCTCTTCTGGGTACTTTATCCAAAAAATATGAAAACACTAATTCATAAAGATATATGCGCCCCTATGTTCAATGCACCATTACTCATATTAGCCATGATATGGACACAACCTAGTGCCTTTCAATGCAAGATTCGATAAAGAAGATGTGGCACATACATACAACGGAATACTACTCAGCCCTGTGACAGAAGGGAACACTGCCCTTTGCGATAACACAGATGGACCTTGACAGTGTTATGCTAAGTAAAATAAGTAAGACCCCAAACTGCATGATTTCACTCATACTTGGAATCAGTAAGAAAAAGCAACGAACGAACGAACAAAACAAACAAAAACACACTCAAAGACAACAGTACGGTGGCTACCAGAGGGGAAGGAGGGGCGGAGGAGGGGAGACTGGGTGAAGGGGGTCAAATACGTGCTGACAGAAGGAGACTAGACTTTGGGTGATGGACACACTGCAGAGTACACAGATATCAAATTATAATGCTGTACACCTGAAATGTATGTAACGTTATTAACCAATATTGCCTCAACAAATACAATTTTTTATTTATTTACTTTTAATGTTTCATTGATTTTTAGAGAGAGTGGAAGGGAGGGACGATGGAGAAAGGGTGGGGGAGGGGAAGGACAGAAACATCCATTTGCTGTCCCATTTACTTGTGCATTCATTGACTGATGTTTGTGTGTGCCCTGACCAGGGATTACACCTGCAACTTTGGAGAATCAGGATGATGCTCTAACCAACTCAGCCTCCAGGCCAGGGCCAATAAATACAACTTTTAAAAAAACTGTGTTTTACTTACATCCAGCTGAGAATATTCATTTTGACAGGTATAATGCTTCAGGTGCCACTCTATGGTAAACTTCACAGGCCCGGAGCAGTGGAATGACTTAACTGTTTAGGAAAAGAAAGTCTCAATTTCCAGTAATAATATGCATACTCCAATATAGACTTCAGGTTTCAAGAATGTCATTTAGAATAGGCTACTTCAATAAAACAGTAAGCAAAACATACTTAATTTCTCCAAAAGTCACTGAAAAATGAGACAGGTAAATTCACCAAATTAAACGATCAGTTAACCAAAAGTTGCTGTACTACTATCTATTTCATCTATATGTAAGGTCCAATGTCAGAAATCAACTGAGCGGCCAGACATGCTGACACTGCTTACCTCAGTCTAACATGTTCTCTTCACTGGCTTACTCATTCAAAACATACCGGGCAAGCACCCCTTGTATGCCAAGGAGGGACATAACGGGAATTGAGAACAGTCTCTGTCCTTCACATAAGAGGTATCGGGGAAATGGAGGGTTAACAATTAACAGGCCCAGCATGAAAAATGGGGTGCTGCCAGACTTGCTGGAGGAGGAGGCCCATAACTGAAGAAGGAGCAGGAGTTAGCCAGGTGAGGAGGAGGGCGGAAGAGTACATGCAAATGCTCTCTCAGGGTAAGTGAGTACCTGGCGCGAGTACACCTGTCTGAAAACAGCGTGCTATGCTCAGAACACAGAGAGGAAAAGATGGAGAAAAATTCATAAGGGCTATTACGCTCTGCTGGGAGTTTTCCTTTTTTTTAATATTACAAAGGACCACCAAATGTTTCAGGTAAGAGAGTAACAACATTCCACAGACTGAAGAGAATTAAGTCTAGAATAAGACAAAACGCTTTTGAAAGTGCTGTCACAACATGGCAGCAAGTCATCAGAGAGAGGGCAAAGAAGCCACAGCATCTTTTATGACCTGGCATCTTAAGTGACATAGCACTACTTCTGCCGTATTCCGCCGGTCAGACCAACCTTGATATAATAATGCAGAGGACCACATGGAGTCACAAATACTAGGAGGCAGGGGCCACTGTGAGCCATTATGAAGGTAACCAAAGGGAACTCAAACTGAGACCAGAAACTGACTTCCAGAGGCTGTGATTGGTAGAATTTCAAAGGCACAGCACCCAAGAGTGGGGAGCGACATGGAGAAAAAGTAAAAGAACTCTGCACAGGTAGCCTATTGAATGTCTGGCTGCACAGGAGCCTGCCCACACACAGGGAGAAGCCCAACAATTCTGAGTAGTTCAGGGGCCTCACTGAATACACCAAGCCCTGGGGAGAGACATGGAAGGGTCGCACCTGACAGTGGGGATAAGTCAGCCCTGCAGTAAAGGCCACTCCAGACCCATCCTAAAAGAATTTAAAATATAATTGGAAAGGATCGAAGAACTTAACTGTCTACCAGAACAAAGTTGTTAAAGGAATACAACGTCGTAACAATCAAGAATGCGAAATACACAAAATCCAGTATCTAAACAAAGACACTAGATGTAAAAAGCAGGACAATTTGACTCATAACCATGATATGAATCAATCAGTATGACAAAGATGACGGAAGTCACACAATGACAGAATTAGAAGGAAAACATGTAAAAACAGCTATTATAAGTATGTTCCTTGTGTTCAAATATGTAAAGAAAAATATGAAAATACTGATAAGAGAAATAGGTATTTTAAAAAAGAACCAAACTTCTAGAGATTGAAAACTATAATATCTGAAATAAAAAGTTCGCTGCAGGAGATTAACATCAGATTAGATACTGCAGAAGAAAAGGATCACTGAATTTGTAGACAATGCAATAAAGATGTCCAAAATGAAGCATGGAAAGAAAAGAGACTGAAAAAATTAACAGGGCCTCCATGACCTGAGAAACAGCATCAGCAGTCTGACATATAGGCAAACAGGGCCCGGGGGGGAGGGCAGAGATGGGGACAGAGGGTCTAAGCCCATGATCCCTGGTCAGGGTTGAGATGCTTTTCAGTGTGGATATCCAGCTGTTCCAGCGTCATCTGTTGAAAAGACTGCCCCTTCTCCATGAATTACCTTTGCACTTTTGTTGAAAGCAATTGGCCTTATGCATGTGGGTTTATTTCCAGGCACTCTAGTCTGATTCCTTGTTCTGTATGTCTATCCTTATGCCAGTACCGCACTGTTATTATCACTGTAGCTTTATGTAACTTTTGAAACCAGATAGTAAAATCCTTTCACCTTTGCTCTTTTGCAAAATTGTTTTGGTTATTCTAGGCCCTTTGTACTTACATATAAATTTTTAAAAAGCTAGTCAATTTCTACATGAAAGCTGACTTTGATTGGAATTGACTGAATTTATAGATCAATCTCGGAAAAACTGATAGCGTGTTAGATGCCCTTTATCAGACTGAGGAATTTTTTCTAGTTTTTTGAAAGTTTTTATCAGGAATGAGTATTAAGTTTTTCCTAATATTTTTCTGTATATATTGAGTGATTATATGGCATATTTCTTTTATTGTTAATATAATTACATTGAGAAATGTTCAACAGTCGCTCTATATGACGGCATCTTGAATGAGGCAGCAAATGAGTGGTCACCTAAGGGAAAGCCAGAAGTCTGATCCACCAAACGACCCAGTTCTTAGCTTGCAGGCACTAAAATCTGGCTCTGTGAGAATACTGAGACTCAGTTTCCGGCCTTCACCACACCACCAGAGCAGATGTATAAACTAGAACATCCAATTACTCCCTTAAAATGAACTGTAACTGAAAATGGAAGCGTGACTTCTGGTCAAGATGGCAGCACAGGTAAACACGGCTGGCCTCCTCACACAGCCACATCAAAATTACAACTAAAATGTAGAACAACCATCACTCAGAACTATCAGAAATCAAGTTCAGTGGAAGTCTGACAGCTATAGAATTAAAGAAACCACATCCATCTAAGACTAGTAGGAGGGGTGGAGATGTGGAATGGGCTGGTCCCACATCCATGTGCAGTAGGAAAAATTTGGGAGGGACTTCTCAGTATCAAGGAGTCCCAGCCCCACAGTAGGCCCCCAGCCCAGGGTTCTAGTGCCAGGAAGATAAGTCCTCATAACTTCTGGCTGTGAACACCAGGGGAGGATTGAGTCAGTGGAAGAAACTTCTGGAGTCCCAAGCAGTTCCTCTTAAAGAACTCAGATGGACATACACAGACACACACCTTCTGGCTGCAGCACCACTGGTGTCGTAGCTTGAAAGGCATACAGGAAGGAACTGAAGTGTCTGGCATCAAGGTGGGAGCTGGGGGACAGCTTTCTCCCAGACAGAAATGCAAGCAGAGGCCATTGTCACTTTTCTGAGCCCTCCCCCCCACAGATCCACAGAGCCATATCTGAGATTCCATCTACCTGGCTAACACCTGTTGGCCTTGTCCTGGAGAGCCCTGGGGAGTTTGTCCCACCCAACTTACTGGCTCACCAAGACTGTTAACCACGATTTTTCATATGAATGGCTGGTCTTGGCTCATGCTTCGCAACTTCTTAAAGCCTATCAAACAAGAAACAGCTAAGTGGCCCCAGGCCCAGCATTAGCAGCAGCCAGACTAGATTCACAACTTGGCCATAGCTGGGAATCTCCAAGCCCAGCACAAGTAGCAGCCATCTCAGATTGCTTTATAACTCAGTCAGGGTAGCCCTGGGCAGAACATAGGTGGGGGTACACCTTGGCCTGCACACCAGGGAAACCCCATAGCCGGTGCACCTAGCAGACAGCTACAGACCACACTGGAGCACCATGACCCTGCCCCTGCACAGCTGACGCTCCACAGAGGGTGGAGGTTGGTGGTCAGTGGTTATAGCCAGTCCTTGCAGGTGAATGGCCTGGGTAATTCCCTCCCATTGTCTGCCAACAGCAAGCAAGGCTCAACTACAGGAGGGTGAACTCAGCCAACATGAAGGGCACACCTTGAGTACCCAGCTTGGGTGAAAGGGGAGGCTGTGCTACTGGACCCTACAGGACACCTAGGCCATGCTATTAGGCCACGCTATTAAGGCTGGGAGTCATAGCAGCTCTACCTAATACATAGAAACAAATACGGGAGGCTGCCAAAATGAAGAGACAAAGAAACATGGCCTAAATGAAAGAACAGATCAAAACTCTAGAAAAAGAACTAAAAGGAGGTAAGCAATCTATCAGATGCAGAGTTCAAAACACTGGTTAGTGAGGACCTCAACAGCATAAAAACAGACACAGTCAGAAATGACAGATACACTAATTGAAATAAAGAACAATTTATAAGGAAACAACAGTAGAGTGGATGAAGCTAAGAATCAAATAATGATTTGGAATATAAGGTAGCAAAAAATAACCAATCACAACAACAAGGAGGTAAAAGAATCCCCCCTCCCCAAAAATGAGGATAGTTTAAGGAGGCTCTGGAACAACTTCAAGCATTCCAACATTCGCACCATAGGGGTGCCAGAAGAAGTAGTTAAAGAGCAAGAAATTGGAAATCTATCTGAAAAAATAGTGAAAGAAAACTTCCCTAATTTGGTGAAGGAAATAGACATGTAAGTCCAGGAAGCACAGAGAATCCCAAACAAGATAGATGCAAAAAGGCCCACTCCAAGACACATATCTAAATTGCCAAAAGTTAAACAGAGAATGTGAAAAGTTGCACGAGAAAAGCAGTTGGTTATCTACAGTTGCTTACCATAAGACTGTCAGTTGATTTCTCAAAAGCAGCTTTGTAGGCTAGAAGGGATTGGCAAGAAGTATTCAAAGTCATGAAAAGCAGGGACCTATAGCCAAGACTGCTCTACCCAGCAAAGATATCATGTAGAATTGAAGGGCAAATAAAGAGCTTCCCAGAGAAGAAAAAAACTAAAGGAGTTCATCATCACCAAACCATTATTATATGAAATGTTAGAGGAACTTATTCAAGAAAAAGAAGATCAAAACTATGAACAATAAAATGGCAATAAACACATACTTATCAACAATTGACTCTAAAAAACAAATTAAGCAAAGAAGAATAGGGAATCACGGATATGTAGAGCATTTTGATGGTTGCCAGGTGGGAGGGGAGTGTGAGGGAATGGGTGAAGAAGTGAGGGGATTAAGAACTACAAATAGGTAGTTACAGACTATCCATGGGGATGTAAAGTACAGTACAGGAAATGGAGTAGCCATAGAACTTGTACCCATGACCCTTGGACATGAACAATGGTGTGGGGATTGCCTGAGAGAGTGGAGGCTGTGGGTGGAGGGGAGTAAAGGGGAAAAAATTGGGACAACTGTAATACCATATCAATAAAATATAATTTAAAAAATAAACCTAGACTGACTGAATGCAGGCACCTAAAAAAAAAAAAAAAGAAATGTATGGGTAATATGAACTAACTCTCCCCTGTTAGCATGCCACCCTGGATGACCAATGGTGATGAGAAGGCTGCTTGGTGAGCATGGCACCAGAACAAGGAGGCTCAGGTGGCTGCTACTTCCACACCTGCTAGCCACACGTCTTAATACTTTTGCTCCTAACTCCTGCTGCTCATTCTTTCTTCAGATGTCTTGACTGTGGTCTACTCTTAGGCTGATCTCTGACATTACGTATGGACTTTCTTTTTTTAAGATTTTATTTATTTTTTAGAGAGACAGGGAGGAAAGGAGAAAGAGAGGGATAGAAATATTGATGTGTGGTTGCCTCTCACACACTGCCCTCTCCTGGGGACCTGGCCTGCAACCCAGGCACGTGCCCTGACTGGGAATCGAACCCACAACCCTGTGGTGTGCAGGCCAGTACTCAATCCACTGAGCCAGACCAGCCGGGCTGTATTGACTTTTTTAAAAAAATCAAATTCTGTGTCTCACTGGTTCATAAACTTTTTTCCCCACATAACTTCTTTGCACCAGTCTTTTAAATCTTATTTGTCTAGATATTGAGACATAAATTCATTAAAGCAATCAGATGCCAAAGTTTTTTCTTCACCCACCTTGGACTTCAATTTCCTCTTAACCAGCTCCTATCAACACTGATGATCTGATATCACCAGGCTGCTTTGAACCACTTCTGCTTTGTAGCTGATGGCCGGCCCACTTCCCTCAACAAAGACCCGTGTACAGCAGACTCAATCAACAAAGGACCAGAGCGTGGAGAGACAGCGAAAGTACTCATGGCTTTGGATTCCCAGGAAGCCAATCTGTGTTAACACCCCAAAATTTCTCCTTAGCCCCAAACGTTAACCCTGGTAAACAAATTACCCAGTCAAGTTATGGAAACACAAAGAGGAACCACATTAAACATGATCCAACTTAAACTCATTAACGACACTGAAAATCTCAAGATCTATGACTTGGTAATCCTTGCACGGCAGTGTTCACACAGACAACATAGTCCTTCACAAATATTTTCACTTTCACAAGCCCTAAAAGCCTAATGAAAATGTTATCTTCTTGTACTTTTTATTTAGACTATGATCAAATATATGTATTTTAAAAATTTTGAGGGGCATAAAGGTTTTATCACAATTATGACATTTCATATACTCATAAAAGGAATTTATCTAGTTTTAAAAGCTGAGCTCTAGAGTCAAATTTCACAGAAGTCAAATACTTTTTTGCTGAAGCCAACTTCATCAGACTTCAGCAAAAAATTATAATTTTTAAAGAATGATCATATTACATGTTCTGAGACAGAAAAACCTATTCCTGAAAATAAGCAAGACTTGACGGAAACAAAATAAACCCTTAAAATGTTAGAACCACTTAAAAACAAAACATTTGCCTAGCTTATAAAATACAATACTATTATAAATGCTTACATTATTATATTAGTTTATAACATATTTACATGTTACTTGTCTATAATATATTGTTATATTAGTATCATTACTTTATATGACTTACCAGAAAACTTGATATCAGTTGAGTTAAACATAATTTTCCTAAATATCAAAGGCCCTGATTTCTAAAATGAAAAACAACATAGAAAAATCATGTTAACATTTTCTTCCCTACTGTTTCCAAGAGTAAGCTTTACTCTGGAAAACATGTAGTTCTAATCCTTGCTGTCCTCCTATGACCAGAGTGATTACTTTTAAAAATATAAATCTGATCACATCACTCATTTGCTTAAACCCTTGCCCACGTATCTCCTCCCTGCAGTTGACAGAGGCTCTGGAATGCCCCTGCCACCAGCGTCACAGTCAGGGGCCAGCAACACCCGGGGGGTGAGGGCTGCTGGCAGTGCGCCCCGTGCACTGTGGTCGGTATCTACGGGACAGTACTTCCGATAAAACGCCCAGCCCTTTCCCACACTGAGCCCTTACGGCAGACCAGTGCGAAGCTGCAGCTCATACAGTCCTCCACCATCAGGGCCGCCCACTTCTCTAGGACCTTTCTTTCAGCTCCTCCAAAGCATGATACTCCTTCCACTCAAAAATGTACTTAAAAACCCTTCCCTGCCACTCTTTCTTCACCTCATTAATTCCTTCTTACCCTCCAAAGCCCAGTTCCAAAGTCCCTTCTTCAGCAAGTCTTCCACCATCCCCACACCAGGCCAGGCCCTCCCTTATATGGTCTCTAGGACCCATTCTTCTTTACAACCCTTTCCACAACTAAAACTAGATAATATATGTGTAGTTGTTAGATGTCTGCCCTCACCAAGAATAAAAATGCTGTGAGAAGGCACTGTGTTAAATCAACAAGTGGTTAGGAATGAAAGAAAAACAGAACAGGCAGCTCTTTCTGGAAAACCCCTCCACCCTCCCCAACATAGTTTCAACAATAACTATAAATAACGGAATCCCCAGCCCCACTCAACAATAAAACCCGCAGCCCAGATCCAGGTACTCAAGTGCCTAAAGGTCATGTTCACTGGGATTTCCAACACACATTCCATACCAACCTTCCCTAAACCACACGCACTCCTCACCACCTCTTCCGGCACTGTCTATTTTAGTTGTAGATGACGCCATCCAGTCACCAAGGCTCCTTCCAGGTACCTCACCTCCATTGCCCACCCCCCAAGACATGCCTATTTATCTCATAAACACTCCCCAAACTTAGCTCTTGCTCTCCATTCCTGCTACCACTGCTCAACATTTTCTGCCTCCACTTCTGCAATAAATGAACTGGTACCTTTGCCTCCAGATCTGATCCTTAGATACCAGCCACAGTGGAGCTTTCTTAAAGCTCAGGTTTACTAAATCCTTCAATGGCTCTCCTTCATTCACACCCAAAAGGTACTACTAGTGGCTGGGGGGCATAACCCAACTTCTAAATGTTTTGGGTTTTTTTTTTAGCCCACAAGGGGCCCTTTTAAAAAAAGTTTTTAATTCACTGACATAATACAAATCTGGGTTCTGACTGTTAAAAAAGTAGAGCTGGCAATTCATGCCTGGCCTGCCATACAGTATCCATCAGCGGGGCTGAATGGCAGCTACCCTTTTCATAAGAGGCATGCGACCTTAGTCCACTGCACCTCCCACTGCTCCCTCCAGTCCTAAACCCAGCTCACTTCACTCACTAATCCTACTTATCTCAGCCCTTTCAGGTCCTTGAGTTTAGACCCCTGGCATCAGGTTCAAGGCCAAGCTAAGACACAGAAGGCTTATCTTATGGTGGCCTGAGTCTCCTCTAACACTCCTGACAGAACAGTACTCGGCAGAAACAATACCAATTTTTTTCAGTGCTGCTGTTCTACTCACTCCTTCTTCACCAAGGTGACACCTACTCATCTTTTAAGACCCAGCCAGCCACTGACTCCAGAAAGTGGGACTGAATGATTCCTCGGTGCTCAGGTAATATCCTAAGAATGCCACCATGTACGTAATTCCTACTCAGGAATCTGCTGTCCCTACTGTGTGGGCTTTCTGAGAAAAGGGACTGTTTTCTGAAATTCACCTTTGCAACAGTAACGGCCAGTGCAGTGCATGGCACACAGTAGGTGCTTAAACTATTTTCTTATCTTTACAATCAAAACCACCATCCAACAGATTTGTAGTACAAATGAAAGGAAGTTCCACTCTCAGGATCTGAAGAACAAGTTCTGACAACTTGAAACAGGAAAAAAAATCAGCCTATTCTTTGCAAAGAAGGGCTTATGGACTGCTCCTGACCTGAGTCACACACGACTACAAATTATATGGGACCAAGGAAAAGCATCTCTTCTTCAGGCAGGAATCAAAGTCATTCTTTCTCCGTGGCCTTTGGAATTTCGCCAAAGTATCCCTGGCAAAGATCCTTATAGATATGGTCAAGTCATTTAACAATCTGTATGCAGCTGATTCACTTCCAATATCGTTCACTGCCTTAGTTTAATGACATGGCCCATTCACCTCAGAAGCTGAGTATGGTTCTCCGAGCTTTGCTTCTTACTAATCAGAGAAACGCAACAGAGATGTGCAGGCTCTACCACTGCGGCACCTAAGAGGGCACCAACCCACAAGGATCCTGTTAGAAATGGTTGCCCTGGGTCATAAAGATTCTTAAGATAGCTACTTTCCTTCTTATGTGCAGCTTTTATGTTGTAGGAAGCATAATTTCTGATAATACTTTTTCTGGTTGCGAACACCAAAATATAAGTTTTTGCCTTTACAACCTGGACATCATTTCCATGGGTTTGGGAAATACGTCAGAGCTGGTCGAGTCATCCCATTTAGAGATAATGCCTCCTCTCGATTTCCAGTCCCTTTTAACAGACTCTCCAAAATGCTACCTCCTGCGCTTGCTCACATCCACCCCCCATCCCACATCACGTCCAGTAACCAATGGACGCAAGCGCGGAGACGCCCATCCTGGAGGGAGAGTTCCCACAAACTGCGGCCTGCAGCCTAACCCCACGCTCTATCTGCACACCTGCGCTCCTAGCACAGTGGAACTCTGCGCCCCAAGAATAGGGAAGTGGGTGGGTGGCTCCGGCGG